>SJYT01065875.1:337578-354263 GCA_006410635.1 Cephalophus harveyi | reverse complement strand
ACTTTATTTAGTGCTTTCTGAGAGTGGCACCAGACTTTGGGAAGATCAACACAAATAAGTCTTCTGGTTGACAAACCCTTATCAGAAAAAAGGCTGTGAAATGTTAATTGGCCTTCTGGCTAGAAGTTGATGTAAATCACCTAAGACTTGTGTCTACAATTAGGTATGCAGAGAGCATAGCCCGGTTTTAATAAGGGTCAGGGCTGCTGATGCTGCATAATTTTGTACTACCCATTGATCTCTATGTACAATCAAAAAGGTAGAAAAGGCATTTCTGGACAATAGGGGCAGGGCCAGTCGCTGGACTGGTTTCCTCCATGTCTCCTCTCTACTTTAATTTCAGGCTGAATTCCCATCTGGGGCATGGAGGCTCACCAAGTCTACTTACTTGTTCTGGCTTCGAAGATCCATAAGAGAGAGAGCCCAAGGTGGGGCACTTTCCGATATTTAAACGGATGCTGGTGGCCTAACATAGATGGTGCAAGTTCCTTGTATGAAACTTTATTGGCTTTCCATGTAAACCAAGTTATCCAGGCTTATTTCTCCAATTAATTTTCCTACTACACTATTTCTTCCTAATCTAATCTTATATTAATAAATAAATAAGTTTTTCCTCACCAACGTGGTCCCCACTTAAAATTCCCTGGATCCACCAGGGCCGTACCCCAGCAGAACAACAAATGTCTCAGTACACTCCAGATGAACCTGATTTCCCTGTGATACCTTGACTGTCACACCGAGTATTGACTCACACCATGGTGGCACATGTGACAGCCCTGTGGCACCTCGAGGGAAAGCCACAGATCCCTGTGTCAACTCGACGGGAAGACTGACACTGTTGCTACAGCCCGGGAGGAAAGCAGACGTGCATGACTCCACTCGAGATGAAGCTTGACTCCCCTGTTGAGACTCCAGAAGAACCCAAGATCCATGTCAGCACTGGAGAGGAAACCTCACGTTCCAGCCTCAGCTCCAGAAGAGGGCTTAAGACCTGGCACTGACTGGAGAGGAATCCCGAGAGGCCCCTCAAACTCGCATGGATACTGGTCTTTCCTGAGGCCACAAGAGTGGGTCCCTGAGGTCCCCATCGTAACTTGAGAGGGAACTGCCATAACTCGACAAAAACCAGGAGATTCTCTCCTCCAGGTGAGATTAGGCCCTTTTCCTCTGTGATGTCTCGAGGGAAATCACACCTTCCCTCTAGAACCTCAAAAGGGTCCTTCACACCCTTGCTGCAATTCAAGAAGTTCCCCAACATACCAGTCTCCACTCTAGAGGAACACCGTAGGTCCCGCCACAACTTAAGAGGAGCCCCGTTGACCCTCCTCAGCTCGAGATGAGGGTTCCTTTCCCTGCTTCATCGGGAAAAGATTTCCAGTATTCCCGTTGCATCTCAGGAGGAGGCTTTCTCAACAGGAAAGATGAGAGGAACTCCAGACGTTGTGCCACCATTCCAAAAGACCCCCAAATGTCTCAGTCCACTCCAGATGAACCTGATTTCCCTGCACTGCCTCGACTGTCACTCTGAGTATCGACAGAAACCACAGTAGCATGTGTGACAGCCCTGTGGCACCTTGAGGGAAAGCCACTGAGCACACTGTCAACTCGACAGGAAGCCTGCCACTGCTGCTAAAGCTCAGAAGGAAAGCAGATGTGCATGTCTCCACTCTAGACGAGGCAAGACTCCCTTGTGGAGACTCCAGAGAAACCCCAAGGTCCAGGTCATCACTGGAGAGGAAACCTCAGGTTCTGGCCTCAGCTCCAGATGAGGACTTAGGACCCAGAATCGACTGGAGAGGAATCCCAAGAGTGCCCTTGCAACCCACATGGACACTGGCCTTTGCTGAGGCCACACAAGCAGGTGCCTGAGGTCCCCGTTGTAACTCAAGAAGGATCTTCTGCAACTCGAGAAAAACCAGGAGAATCTCCCCTCCAGGCGAGATGAGGACCTTTGCCACTGCGGCGTCTCGACGGAAATCACACCTTCCCTCTTGGACCTCAGAAGGGTCCTTCACACCCTTGCTGCCACTCGAAGTCCCCCGACATGCCCGTCTCCACTTGAGAGGAACACCGAGGGTCTTGTCAAAACTCAAGAGGAGCCCCGTTGTCCCCTCCTCAGCACGAGATGAGGATTCCTTTCCATGCTTCATCAGAAAAGGATTCCCAGCATTCCCGTCGCATGTCAAGAGGAGGTGCTCTCAACAGGAAAGTCGAGAGGAACTCCAGGGGTCGTGCCACCATTCCAAAAGACCCCAAAATGTCTCAGTCCACTACAGCTGAACTGATTTCCCTGCACTGCCTCGACTGTCACTCCGAGTATCGACTCACACCAAGGTGGCACCTGTGACAACACTGTGGCACTTTGAAGGAAAGCCACAGATTCCAGTGTCAACTCGAAGGGAAGCCTGACACTGCTCCTACAGCCTGGGTAAAAGTCGGACGTGCATGTCTCCACTCAAAATGAGGCCTGACTCCCCTGTGGAGACGTCAGGGGAATCCCAAGATCCATGTCAGCACTGGAGACGAAACCTCAGGTTCCGGCCTCAGATCCAGGTGATGACTTAGGACCCAGCACCGACTGGATAGGAATCCTGAGAGGCCCCTCTCAACTCGCATCGAGACTGGCCTTTCCTGAAGCCAAACGACCGGCTCCCTGAGGTCCCCATCATAACAAGACAGGGACCTTCTGCAACTCAAGAAAAACCAGAATTCCCCCCCCCCCCAGAAAAGATGAAGCCCTTTTCCACTGTGGCGTCTCGAGGTAAATCACACCTTCCCTCTTGGACCTCGAAAGGTTCCTTCACACACTTGCTGTAACTCAAGAAGTTCCGTGACATACCTGTCTCCACTAGAGAGGAACACCAACGGTCCCACTACAACTGAAGAGGAGCCCCATTATCCCCTCCTCAGCTCAAATGAGGGTTCCTTTCCCTGCTTCGTCAGGAAAGAGTTCCCGGCGTTCCTGTCACATCTCAGGAGGATTTTCTTTCAACGGGAAAGTCGAGAAGAACTCTAGGGGTCATGCCACCATTCCAAAGACCCCCAAATGTCTCAGTCCATTCCATATGAACCTGATTTCCCTGCACTGCCTCGACTGTCACCCTGAATATTGACTTACACCAAGGTGCCACATGTGACAGCCCTGTGGCACCTCGAGGGAAAGACACTGATCCCTGTGTCAACTTGATGGGAAGCCTGACACTGCTGCTACAGCTCGGGAGGAAAGCACACGTGCATGTCTCCACTCGAGACGAGGCCTGACTAAACTGTGGAGACTCCACAGGAACCCCAAGATCCATGTCAGCACTGGAGAAGAAACCTCAGGTTCTGGCCTCAGCTCCAGATGAGGACTTAGGACCCGGCCCCGACTGGAGATGAATTCTAAGAGGCCCCTCGCAACTTGCATGGAGACTGATCTTTCCTGAGGTCACAGGAACAGGTCCCTGAGGTCCCCATTGTAACTCAAGAGGGACCTGCCGCAACTCTAGAAAAACCAGGAGATTCTCCCCTCCAGGTGAGATGAGTCCCTTTTCTGCTTTAGCGTCTCAAGGGAAACCACACCTTCCCTCTTGAAACTCGAAAGGGTCCTTCACACCCTTGCTGCAACTAAAGAAGTTCCCCGACATACCCGTCTCCACCCGAGAGGAACACCGAGGGTCCTGCCACAACTCAAGCAGAGCACCATTGTCCCCTCCTCAGCTCAAGATGAGGGTTCCTTTCACTGCTTCGTCTGGAAAGGATTCCCGGCTTTCCTGTTGCATCTCAGGAGGAGGCACTCTCAACAGGAAAGTCGTGAGGAACTGCAGGGTATTGCCACCATTCCAAAAGACAGGTCCCTGAGGTCCCCATTGTAACTCAAGAGGGACCTGCCGCAACTCTAGAAAAACCAGGAGATTCTCCCCTCCAGGCGAGATTAGTCCCTTTTCTGCTTTAGCGTCTCAAGGGAAACCACACCTTCCCTCTTGAAACTCGAAAGGGTCCTTCACACCCTTGCTGCAACTAAAGAAGTTCCCCGACATACCAGTCTCCAATTGAGAGGAACACCGAGGGTCCCACCACAACTCAAGAGGAGCCCCATTACCCTCCTCAGCTTGAGATGAGGGTTCATTTCCCTGCTTTGTCTGGAAAGGATTCCTGGCGTTCCCGTCACATCTCAAGAGGAGGCCCTCTGAATAGGAATGTCGAGAGGAAATCCACGGTCATGCCACCATTCCAAAAGACCCCCAAATGTCTCAGTCCACTGCAGATGAACCTGATTTACCTGCACTGCCTCGATTGTCACCCCGAGTATCGACTGACACCACGGTGGAACCTGTGAAAGCTCTGTGGCACCTCAAGGGAACAACACAGATCCTTGTGTCAACTCAATGGGAAGCCTGACACTGCTGCTACAGTTCAGGAGGAATGCAGACGTGCATGTCACCACTCGAGACGACACCTGACTCCCCTTTAGAGACTCCAGAGGAACCCCAACATCCATGTCAGCACTGGAGAGGAAACCTCAGGTTCCGGCCTCAGCTCCAGACGAGGACTTAGGACCCGGCACCAACTGGAGAGGAATCCTGAGAGGCCCCTTGCAACTCGCATGGAGACTGGTCTTTCCTGAGGCCACAAGAGCAGGTCCCTGAGGTCCCCATCATGAGCCGAGAGGGACCTGCTGCAACTTGAGAAAAACCAGGAGATTCTCATCTCCAGGCGTATTGAGGCCCTTTTCTGCTGCAGTGTCTCAAGGGAAATCACACCTTCCCTCTATGACCTTGATAGGGTCTTTCACACTCTTGTTGCAATAGGACTTAGGATCCAGCAACGACTGGAGCCAAATCCTGAGAGGCCCCTCCCAAATCGAATGGAGACTGGCCTTTCCTGAGGCCACACGTGCGTGTCACTGTGGTCCCCATCTTAACTCAAGAGGGACCTGTGGCAACTCAACAAAAACCAAGAGATTCTCCCTTCCAGGCGAGATGAGGCCTTTTCTGCTGTGGTGTCTCGAGGGAAATCACACCTTCCCTATTGGACCTCGAAAGGGTCCTTCACACCCTTGCTGCAACACAAGAAGTTCCCTGGCATAACTGTCTCCAACTGTCTCCACGCGAGAGGAACTCTGAAAGTCCCAGCAAAACTGAAGAGGAGCCCCATTGTCCCCTCCTCAGCTCGAGATGAGGGTTCCTTTCCCTGCTTCGTTGGGAAAGGATTCCCTGCCTTCCAGTCGCAACTCAGGTGGAGGCGCTCTCAACAGGAAAGTCGAGAGGAACTCCAGGGGTCTTGCCACCATTCCAAAAGACCCCCAAATATCTCAGTCCACTCCAGATGAACTGATTTCCCTGCCCTGCCTCAAAAGTCACCCGGAGTATCGAATCACAGCACAGTGGTATGTGTGACAGCCCTGTGGCACCTCGAGGGAAAGCCACAGATCCCTGTGTCAATCTTTTGGAAAGCCAGACACTGCTACTACAGCTCGGGAGGAAAACGCACGTGTATGTCTCAACTCGAATAGAGACGTGACTCTCCTGTGCAGACTCCAAATGAACCCCAAGATCCATGTCAGCACTGGAGCAGAAACTCAGATTCTGGCCGTAGTTCCAGACGATGAACTAGGACCCAACATGGACGGGAGAGGAATCGTGAGGAGCCCCTCGCAACTCGCATGGAGGCTGGCCTTTCCTGAGGCCAAGCCAGCGGGTCCCTGAGGTCCCCTTCATAATTCGAGAGGGACCAGCTGCAACTCGAGAAAAACCAGGAGATTCTCCACTGCAGGCGAGTTGAGGCCATTTTCTGCTGTGGTGTCTCGAGGGAAATCACGCCTTCCTTTTTGAACCTGACAAGGGTCCTTCCCAACCTTGCTGCAACTCAAGAAGTTCCCCAACATACCCGTCTCCAAGCGGGAGAAACACCAAGGGTCCCGGCACAATTCAGGAGGAGCTCCGTTTCCCCCTCATGAGCTCGAGATGCGGGTCCGTTTCCCTGCTTCATTGGGAAAGGATTCCCGTCATTCCCATCGCCTCTCAAGTGGTGGCGATCTCAACAGGAAGCCGAGATCTCCAGGGGTCGTGCCAACATACTAAAAGTCCCCCAGATGTCTCAGTCCACTCCAGATGAACCTGACTTCCCTGCACTACCTCGAGTGTCACGCACGTATCGCCTCACACCACGGTGGCTCGTGCCACAGCCCTGTGGCATCTCGAGGGAAAGACAGAGATCCCTGGGTCAACTCGACGGGAAGCTTGACCCTGCTGCTACAGCTCAGAAGTAAAGCGGACGTGCATGTAACCACAGGAGATGAGGCCTGACTCCCCTGGGGAGACTGCAGAGTAACCCCAATACACATGACAGTACTGGAGAGGAAACCTCAGGTTCCAGTTTTGACTCCAGATGGGGACTTAGTACCCGGCACCAACTGGAGAGGAATCCCGAGGGCCCCCTCTAAACTCGAATGGAGACTGGCCTTTTCTGAGGCCATCTGGGCTGGTCCCTGAGGTCCCCGTCATAACTCGAAAGGGACCTGACGCAACTCGAGAAAATCTAGGAGGTTCTCCACCCAAGACGAGATGAGGCCGTTTTCTGCTGCAGCATCCCAAGAGAAATCATGCCTTCCCTCCTGAACCTCAAAGGGTCCTGGTGGCTCGTGCCACAGCCCTGTGGCATCTCGAGGGAAAGACAGAGATCCCTGGGTCAACTCGACGGGAAGCTTGACACTGCTGCTACAGCTCAGAAGTAAAGCGGACTTGCATGTAACCACAGGAGATGAGGCCTGACTCCCTTGGGGAGACTGCAGAGGAACCCCAATACACATAACAGTACTGGAGAGGAAACCTCAGGTTCCAGCTTTGACTCCAGATGGGGACTTAGGGCCCGGCACCGACTGGAGAGGAATCCCGAGGGCCCCCTCTAAACTCAAATGGAGACTGGCCTTTTCTGAGGCCATGCGTGCTGGTCCCTGAGGTCCCTGTCATAACTCGAAAGGGACCTGACGCAACTCGAGAAAAACCAGGAGGTTCTCCCCTCCAGGCGAGATGAGGCTGTTTTCTGCTGCAGCATCCGGAGAGAAATCATGGCTTCCCTCCTGAACCTCAAAGGGTCCTTCTCACCTTTGCTGCATCTCAAGTTCCTCGACATATGCGTCTCCAAACGAGCGGAACACTGAGGGTCCCACCACAACTCAAGAGGAGCCCCTTTTGCCTGTCCTCTGCTCCAGATGAGGGTTCCTTTCCCTGCTTCATTGAGAAAGGATTCTGGCTTTCCTGTCGCACAACAAGAGGATGTGCTCTCAACAGGACAGACGAGAGGAACTCTAGCGGTCGTGCCACTTTACCAAAAGACCCCCAATGACTCAGTCCACTCCAGATGAACCTGATTTCCCTGCCCTGCCTCAAAGATCACGCCAAGCTTCGAATCACACCATGGTGACACATGCGACGGCCCTTTGGCACCTGAAGTGAAAGCCACAGATACCTGTGTCAACCCGTTGGGAAGCCTTAAACTGCTGCTACAGCTTGGTAGGAAAATGGACGTGTATGTCTCCACTTGACAGGAGTCCTGACTCTCCTGTGAAGACTCTAGATGAACCCCAAGATCCATGTCAGCACTGGAGAGGAAACCTCAGGTTCTGGCCACAGATCCAGATGAGGACCTAGGACCCGACACTGATTGGAGAGGAATCCTGAGAGGCCACTCGAAACTCGCATCGAGACTGGCCTTTTCTGAGGCCACGCGAGCGGGTCCCTGAGGTCCCCATCGTAACTCTAGAGGGATCTGCCGCAACCCGTTAAAAACCACGAGGTTCTCCCCTACAGGCGACTTGAGGCCGTTTACTGCTGCGGCATCCCGAAAGAAAGCACACCTTCCCTCCTGAACATCAAAGGGTCCTTCACACCCTTGCTGCAATTCAAGAAGTTCCCCGACATACCCGTTTCCACTCGAGAAGAACACTGAGGGTCCCACCACAACTCAAGCGGGGCTCCATTTCCCCCTCTACTGCTCCAGATGAGGGTTCCTTTCCCTGCTTCGTCAGGAAAGGATTCTGGCGTTCCCGTCGCACAGCAAGAGCACGTGCTCTCAACAGGAAAGTCGAGAGGAACTCCAGAGGTGCTGATACCATTCCAATAGACCCCCAAATGTCTCAGTCCACTCCAGATGAACCTGATTTCCCTGCCCTGCATCGAAAGTCACTCCAAGCATCGAATCACACCATGGTCTAACATGCGACAGCCCTGTGGCACCACAAGGGAAAGCCACAGATCCCTGTGTCAACTCATCGGGAAGCCTGACACTGCTGCTGCAGCTCAGAGGAAAGTGGATGTGCATGTAACCACAGAAGATGAGAGCTGACTCCCCTGGGGAGACTCCAGAGGAACCCCAATATCCATGCCAGCACTGGAGAGGAAATCTCAGATTCTGGTCGCAGTTACAACTGAGGACCTAGTACCCGACACTGACAGGAGACGAAACCTGAGGGGCCCCTCGCAACTCACATGGAGAATGGTCTTTCCTGAGGCCATGCCAGCAGGTCCCTGAGGTCCCCGTCGTAACTCGAGAGGGACCTGCTGCAACTGGAGACAAACCAGGAGGTTCTCCCCTGCAGGCGAGATGAGGCCCTTTTATGCTGTGGCATCACGAGGGAAATCACGCCTTCCCTCTTGAACCTCGCAAGTTTACTTCCCACCCTTTCTGCAACACAAGAAGTTCCCCAACATACCCGTCCCTACGCAGGAGGAACACTGAGTATCCCGGTACAACTCAGGAGGAGCCCTGTTTGCCCCTCGTGAGCTCGAGATGAGGGTCCTTTCCCTGTTTCGTCGGGAAATGTATACTGACGTTCCCAAAGCATCTCAAGAGGTGGCGCTCTCAACAGAAAAGCTGAGATCTCCAGGGTTCGTGCCAACATACTAAAAGTCCCCCAGATGTCTCAGTCCTCTCCAGATGAACCTGATTTCCCTGCACTACCTCGAGTGTTACAGCGTATCACCTCACACCATGTTGGCTCGTGCCACAGCCCTGTGGCATCTCGAGGGAAAGACAGACATCCCTGTGTCAACTCGACGCGAAGCCTGACACTGCTGCTACAGCTCGGGAGGAAGGCAGACATGCATGTAACCACATGAAACGAGGCCTGGTTCCCCTGGGTTGACTCAAGAGGAACACAAAGGTCCATGCCAGCACTGGAGAGGAAACCTCAGGTTCCATCTTCAACTCCAAATGGGGACTTAGGACCTGGCACCGACTGGAGAGGAATCCTGTACGGCCTCTCTCAAACCGCATGGAGACTGGCCCTTCCTGAGGCCAATTAAGCGGGTCCCTGAGTCCCTGTCGCAACTCGAGAGGGACGTGCCGCAACTCGAAAAAAACCAGGAGGTTCTCCCCTGCAGGCGAGATGAGGCCCTTTTCTGCTCTGGTATCATGAGGGAAATCACGCCTTCCCACTTGAACCTAGCAAGCATCCTTCCCACCCTTGCTGCAACTCAAGAAGTTCCCAGACATACCAGTCCCCATGCGGGAGGAACACTAAGGGTCCCGGCACACCTCAGGAGGAGCCTCGTTTCCTCTTCGCGAGCTCGAGATGAGGCTCTTTTTTCCTGCTTCTTCAGGAAAGGATTCCCGCCATTCCCGTCACATCTCAAGAGGTGGGCTCTCAACAGGAAAGCCGAGATCTCCAAGGGTCATGCCAACATACTAAAAGTCCCCCAGATGTCTCAGTCCACTCCAGATGAACCTGATTTCCCTGCACTACATCGAGTGTAACCTGGGTATTGCCTCACACCACGGTGGCTCGTGCCACAGGCCTGTGGCATCTCGAGGGAAAGACAGGGACCCCGGAGTCAAGTCGAGGGGAAGCCAGACACTGCAGCTACAGCACGGAAGGAAAGCAGGCGTGCATGCAATCAGAGGAGACGAGGCCTGACTCCCCTTGAGAGACTCCAGAGAAACCCCAAGTTCCATGCCAGGACTGGAGAGGAAACCTCAGGTTCCAGCTTCGGATCCAGACGGGGACTGAGAACCCGGCACCGACTGGAGAGGAATCCCGAGGAGCCCCTCTCAACTGGCACAGAGACTGGCCTTTCCTGAGGCCACGCGAGAGGGTCCCTGAGGTCCCCGTCGTAACTCGAGAGGGACCTGCCGCAACTCGAGAAATACCATGAGGTTCTCCCCTCCAGGCGAGATGAGGCCGTTTTCTGCTTTGGTATCCCAAGAGAAAACCGGCCTTCCCTCCTGAACCTCAAAGGGTCCTTCAGAGCCTTGCTACAACTCAAGAAGTTCCCCGACATAACCATCTCCACTAGAGAGGAACACTGCGGGTCCCACCACAACGCAAGAGGAGACCTCTTTCCCCCTCCTCTGCTCACGATGAGGGATCCTTTCCCTGCTTCGACAGGAAGGGATGCTGGCATTCCCGTCGCACAGCAAGAGGGCGTGCTTTGAACAGGAAAGTCGAGAGGAACTCCAGGGAACATGCCACCATTCCAAAAACCCACAAATGTCTCAGTCCACTCCAGATGAACCTGATTTCCCTGCACTGCCTCGAAGGTCACCCTGAGCATCGAATCACAGCACGGTGGCATCTGCGACAGCCCTGTGGCACCTCGAGGGAAAGCCACAGATCCCTGTGTCAACTCTTCCAAATGCCTGAAACCACTGCTACAGCTTGGGAGGAAAACGGACGTGTATGTCTCCACTTGAGAAGAGTTCTGACTCTCCTGTGGAGACTGCAGAGGAACCCCAAGATCCATGTCAGCAATGGAGAGGAAACCTCAGGTTCTGGCTGCAGTTCCAGACGAGTAACAAGCACCCGACAGTGACTGGACAGGAATCCCGAGGGGCCCCTCGCAACTCTTATGGAGACTGGTCTTTCCTGAACTCACACCAGCGGGTCCCTGAGGTCCCTGTCGTAACTCGAGAGGGACCTGCTGCAACTCGAGAAAAACCAATAGGTCCTGCCCCGCAGGCGAGATGAGGACCTTTTCTGCTGTGGCATCACGAGGGAAATCACGCCTTCCCACTTGAACCTCGCAAGCGTCCTTCCTACCCTTGCTGCCACTCAAGAAATTCCCTGACATACCAGTCCCCACGCGGGTGGAACATGAAGGGTACCAGGCACACATCAAGAGCAGCCTCGTTTCCCCATCATGAGCTCGAGATGAGGGTCTTTTTCCGTGCTTCGTCGGGACTGGTTTCCCGCCGTTCCCGTCTCATCTCAAGAGGTGGCGCTCTCAACAGGAAAGCCGATATCTCCAGGGGTTGTGCCAACATATTAAAAGGCCCCGACATGTCTCAGTCTACTCCAGATGAACCTGATTTCCCTGCACTATCTCGAGTGTCATCTGCGTATCCCCTCACACCATGGTGGCACGTGCCACAGGCCTGTGGCATCTCGAGGGAAAGACAGAGATCCCGGGGTCAAGTCGAGGGGAAGCCTGACACTGCAGCTACAGCTCGGGATGAAAGCGGACGTGCAAGCAACCACAGGAGACGAGGCCTGACTCCTCTTGAGAGACTCCAGAGAAACCCCAAGTTCCCTGCCAGCACTGGAGTGGAAACTTCAGGTTCCAGCTTCAGCTCCAGATGGGGGCTTATGACCCGGCACCGACTGGAGAGGAATCCAAAATGAGCCACTCTCAACTCGCACGGACCCTGGACTTTCCTGAGGACACGCGAGAGGGTCCCTGAGGTCCCCATCATAACTCACGAGGGACCTGCCATAACTAGAGATAAACCAGGAGGTTCTCCCCTGCAGGCGAGATGAGGCCCTTTTCTGCTGTGGCATCACGAGGGAAATCACGCCTTCCCACTTGAAACTCGCAAGCCTACTTCCCACCCTTGCTGCAACTCAAGAAGTTCCCCGACATATCAGATCCCACGTGGGAGGAACACTGAGGGTCCCGGCACACCTCAGGAGGAGCCTCATTTCCCCATCGTGAGCTCGAGATGAGGGTCTTTTTCCCTGCTTCGTCGGGAAAGGATTCCCGCCATTCCCATCACATCTCAAGAGGTGGCGCTCTCAACAGGAAAGCCGAGATCTCCAGGGGTCGAGCCAACATACTAAAAGTCCACCAGATGTCTCAGTCCACTCCAGAAGAACCTGAATTCCCTGCACTAACTCGAGTGTCACCTGCGTATCGCCTCACACCACGGTGGCTCGTGCCACAGCCCTGTGGCATCTTAAGGGAAAGATAGAGATCCCGGGGTCATGTCGACGGGAAGCCTGACACGGCAGCTACAGCTCGGGATGAAAGCGGACGTGCATGCAACCACAGGAGATGAGGCCTGACTCCCCTTAAGAGACTCCAGAGAAATCCCAAGTTCCATGCCAGCACTGGAGAGGAAACCTCAGGATCCAGCTTTGGCTCAAGAAGGGGACTTAGGACCCATCACCAACTGGAGAGGAATCGCAAGGAGCCCCTCTCAACTCGCACGGAGACTAGCCTTTCCTGAGGCCACGCAAGAGGGTCCCTGAGGTCCCCGTCGTAACTCGAGAGGGACCTGTCACAACCCAAGAAAAACCAGGAGGTTCTCTGCTCCAGGCGAGATGAGGATGTTTTCTGCTGCGGCATCCCAAGGAAAACCGGCCTTCCCTCCTGAACCTCAAAGTGTCCTTCACAGCCTTGCTACTACTCAAGAAGTTCCCAGACATAACCATCTCCACTCGAGAGGAACACTGAGGGTCCGACCACAACTCAAGAGGAGCCCCCTTTCCCCCTCCTCCGCACCCGATGAGGGATCCTTTCCCTGCTTCAACAGGAAAGGATTCTGGCATTCCTATCGCACAGCAAGAGGGCATGCTCTCATCAGGAAAGTCGAGAGGAACTCAAGGGGTAGTGCCACCATTCCAAAAGACCCCCAAATGTCCCAGTCCGTTCCAGATTAACCTGATTAACCTGCACTGCCTCGAAGGTCACCCTGAGCATCGAATCACACAACAGTGGCATCTGCGACAGCCCTGTGGCACCTCGAGGGAAAGCCACAGATCCCTGTGTCAACGCGTCGGGAAGCCTGACACTGCTGCTACAGCTTGGGAGGAAAATGGACGTGTATGTCTCCACTTGAGAAGAGTCCTGACTCTCCTGTGTAGACTCCAGAGGAACCCCAAGGTCCATGTCAGCACTGGAGAGGACTCCTCAGGTACTGGCTATATCTCCAGGCGAGTACCTAGCACACGACACTGACTGGACAGGAATCTCGAGGGGCCCCAGCAACTCATTTGGAGACTAGTCTTTCCTGACGCCACGCCAGCGGGTCCCTGAGGTCCCCTTGGTAACTCGAGAGGGACCTGCCGCAACTCGAGAAAAACCAGGAGGTTCTCCCCTGCAGGCGAGATGAGGCCATTTGTGCTGTGGTATCACGAGTGAAATCACGCTTCCCTCTTGAACCTCGGAAGCGTCCTTCCCACCCTTGCTACAACTCAAGAAGTTCCCCGACATACCAGTCCCCATGCGGGAGGAATACTGAGGGTCCCGGCACATCTCAGGAGGAGCCTCATTTCCTCATCATGAGCTCGAGATGAGGGTCTTTTCCCTGCTTCATCGGGAAAGGATTCCCGCCATTCCTGTCACATCTCAAGAGGTGGCGCTCTCAACAGGAAAGCCGAGAACACGAGGGGTCATGCCAACATAGTAAAAGTCCCCCAGATATCTCAGTCCACTCCAGATCAACCTGATTTCCCTGCACTACCTCGAGTGTCACCTGCGTATCACCTCACACCACGGTGGCTTGTGCCACAGGCCTGTGCCATCTCGAGGGAAAGACAGAGATCCCAGGGTCAAGTCGAGGGGAAGCCTGACACTGCAGCTACAGCTTGGGAGGAAAGCGGACATGCATGCAACCACAGGAGACGAGGCCTGACTCCCCTTGAGAGGCTCCAGAGAAATCCCAAGTTCCATGCCAGCACTGGAGAGGAAACCTCAGGTTCCAGCTTCAGCTCCAGACGGGGCTTAGGACCCGGCATCGACTGGAGAGGAATCCCAAGGAGCCCCTCTCAACTCGCACGGAGACTGGCCTTTCCTGAGGCCATGTGAGAGGTTCCCTGAGGTCCCCGTCGTAGCTCGAGAGGGACCTGCCGCAACCCGAGAAAAACCAGGAGGTTCTCCCCTCCAGACGAGATGAGGCCATATACTGCTGCAGCATCCCAAGAGAAAACTGGCCTTCCCTCCTGAACCTCAAAGGGTCCTTCACAGCCTTGCTACAACTCAAGAAGTTCCCGGACATAACCATCTCCACTCGAGAGGAACACTGAGCGTCCGATCACAACTCAAGAGGAGCCCCCTTTCCCCCTCCTCAGCACCCAATGAGGGGTCCTTTGCCTGCTTCGACAGGAAAGGATTCTGGCATTTACAGCACACAGCAAGAGGGCATGCTCTCAACAGGGAAGGCGAGAGGAACTCAAAGGGTCGTGCCACCATTCTAAAAGACCCCCAGATGTTTCAGTCCACTCCAGATGAGCCTGATTTCCCTGCATTGCCTCGAAGGTCACCCTGAGCATCGAATCACACCACAGTGGCATCTGCGACAGCCCTGTGGCATGTCCAGGGAAAGCCAAAGATCTCTGTTGCAACTCGTCGGGAAGCCTGACACTGCTGCTACAGGTTGGGAGGAAAACGGACGTGCATGTCTCCACTTGAGAAGAGTCCTGACTCTTATGTGGAGACTCCAGAGGAACACCAAGATCCATGTCAGCACTGGAGAGGAAACCTCAGGTTCTGGCTGCAGTTGCAGACGAGTACCTAGGACCCGATACTGACTGGACAGGAATCCCGAGGGGCCCCTCGCAACTCGTATGGAGACTCGTCTTTCCTGACGCCACGCCAGCGGGTCTTTAAGTCCCCGTTGTAACTCGAGAGGGACCTGCCGCAACTCGAGAAAAACCAGGAGATGCTCCCCTGCAGGCGAGATGAGGCCCTTTTCTGCTGTGGCATCACGAGGGAAAACACGCCTTCCCACTTGAACCTTGCAAGCATCCTTCCCACCCTTGCTGCAACTCAAGAAGTTCCCCGACATACCAGTCCCCATGCGGGAAGAACCCTGTGGGTCCTGGCACACCTCAGGAGGTGCCGAGTTTCCCCATTGTGAGCTCGAGATGAGGGTCTCTTTCCATGCTTCGTCGGGAAAGGATTCCCACCATTCCTGTCACATCTCAAGAGGTGGCGCTCTCAAGACGAAAGCCGAGATCTCCAGGGGTCGTACCAGCATTCTAAAATTCTCCCAAATGTCTCAGTCCACTCCAGATGAACCTGATTTCCCTGCACTACCTCGAGTGTCACCTGTGTATCGCCTCACACCACAGTGGCTCGTGCCACAGGCCTGTGGAATCTCGAGGGAAAGACAGAGATCCCGGGGTCAAGTCGAGGGGAAGGCTGACACTGCAGCTACAGCTCAGGAGGAAAGCGGACGTGCATGCAACTACAGGAGATGAGGCCTGACTCCACTTGAGAGACTCCAGAGAAATCCCAAGTTCCATGCCAGCACTGGAGAGGAAACCTCAGGTTCCAGCTTCGGCTCTAGACGGGGCTTAGGACCCGGCACCAACTGGAGAGGAAACCCGAGGAGCCCCTCTCAACTCGCACGGAGACTGGCCTTTCCTGAAGCCACGTGAGAGGTTCCCAGAGGTCCCCGTCATAGCTCGAGAGGGACCTGCCACAACTCGAGAAAAACCAGGAGGTTCTCCCCTTGAGGCGAGATGAGGCCGTTTTCTGCTGCAGCATCCCAAGAGAAAACCGGCCTTCCCTCCTGAACCTCAAAGGGTCCTTCACAGCCTTGCTACAACTCAAGAAGTTCCCGGACATAACCATCTCCACTCGAGAGGAACACTGAGGGTCCGATCACAACTCAAGAGGAGCCCCCTTTCACTCTCCTCAGCGCCTGATGATCTTCCCTCCTGAACCTCAAAGGGTCCTTCACAGCCTTGCTACAACTCAAGAAGTTCCCGGACATAACCATCTCCACTCGAGAGGAACACTGAGGGTCCGATCACAACTCAAGAGGAGCCCCCTTTCACTCTCCTCAGCGCCTGATGAGGGATCCTTTCCCTGCTTCGACAGGAAAGGATTCTGGCGTTCACATCACAGAGCAAGAGGGCATGCTCTCAACAGGAAAGGCAAGAGGAACTCAAGGGGTCGTGCCAACATTCAAAAAGACCCCCAAATGTCTCAGTCCACTCCAGATGAACCTGATTTCCCTCCACTGCCTCGAAGGTCACCCTGAGCATCGAATCACACCACGGTGGCATCTGCGACAGCCCTGTGGCACCTCAAGGGAAAGCCAAAGATCCATGTTGCAACTCGTCGGGAAGCCTGACATTGCTGCTACAGGTTGGGAGGAAAACGGACGTGCATGTCTCCACTTGAGAAGAGTCCTGACTCTCCTGTGGAGACTCCAGAGGAACACCAAGATCCATGTCAGCACTGGAGAGGAAACCTCAGGTTCTGGCTGCAGTTGCAGACGAGTACCTAGGACCCGATACTGACTGGACAGGAATCCCGAGGGGCCCCTCCCAACTCGTATGGAGACTCGTCTTTCCTGACGCCACGCCAGCGGGTCTTTAAGTCCCCATTGTAACCCGAGAGGGACCTGCCGCAACTCGAGAAAAACCAGGAGATGCTCCCCTGCAGGCGAGATGAGGCCCTTTTCTGCTGTGGCATCATGAGGGAAAAAACGCCTTCCCACTTGAACCTTGCAAGCGTCCTTCCCACCCTTGCTGCAAC
>SJYT01065875.1:260083-326657 GCA_006410635.1 Cephalophus harveyi | reverse complement strand
CAAGTCGAGGGGAAGCCTGACACTGCAGCTACAGCTCGGGAGGAAAGCGGATGTGCATGCAACCACAGGAGACGAGGCCTGACTCTCCTTGAGAGACTCCAGAGAACACCCAAGTTCCATGCCAGCACTGGAGAGGAAATCTCAGGTTCCAGCTTCGGCTCCAGACGGGGACTTAGGACACGGCACCCACTGGAGAGGAATCCTGAGGGGGCCCTCTCAACTCGCACGGAGACTGGCCTTTCCTGAGGCCACGCGAGAGGGTCCCTGAGGTCCCCGTCATTACTCGAGAGGGACCTGCCGTAACTCGAGAAAAACCAGGAGGTTCTCCCCTCCAGGTGAGATGAGGCCATTTTCTGCTGCGGCATCCCAAGAGAAAACCGGCCTTCCCTCCTGAACCTCAAAGGGTCCTTCACAGCCTTGCTACTACTCGAGAAGTTCCCGACATAACCATCTCCATTAGAGAGGAACACTGAAGTTCCCAGCACAATTCAAGAGGATCCTCCTTTCCCCCTCCTCCGGTCCCGATGAGGGATCCTTTCCCTGCTTCGACAGAAATGGATACTGGCATTCCCGTCGCCCAGCAAGATGGCGTGCACTCAACAGGAATGTCGAGAGGAACTCCAGGGGTCGTGCCACCATTCCAAAAGACCCCCAAATGTCTCAGTCCACTCCAGATGAACCTGATTTCCCTGCACTGCCGCGAACGTCACCCTGAGCATCGAATCACACCATGGTGCCATCTGCAACAGCCCTGTGGCACCTCGAGGGAAAGCCACAGATCCCTTTGTCAACTCATCGGGAAGCCTGACACTGCTGCTACAACTTGGGAGGAAAACGGACGTGAATGTCTCCACCTGAGAAGAGTCCTGACTCTCCTGTGGAGACTCCAGAGGAACCCCAAGATCCATGTCAGGACTGGAGAGGTAACCTCAGGTTCTGGCTGCAGTTCCTGACGAGTACTTGGAACCGACACTGACTGGACAGGAATCCCGAAGGGCCCCTCACAACTTGTATGGAGACTGGCCTTCCCTGATACTACGCCAGTGGGTCCCTGAGGTCCCTGTCGTAACTCGAGAGGGCGCTGCTGCAACTCGAGAAAAACCAGGAAGTTCTCCCCTGCTGGCGAGATGTGGCGCTTTTCTGCTGTGGCATCCTGAGGGAAATCACGCCTTCCCACTTGAACCTCATAAGGGTCCTTCCCACCGTTGCTGCTACTCAAGAAGTTCCCCAAAATAAACGTCCCCACGTGGGAGGAACACCGTCTGTCCCAGCACAACTCAGAAGGAGCCCCTTTTCCCCCCATAAGCTCGAGATTAGGGTCCCTTTCCCTGCTTCCTCGGGAAAGGATTCCCGTCATTCCCGTGGCATCTTAAGAGGTGGCACTCTCAACAGGAAAGCCGAGATCTCCAGGGGTCGTGCCAACATACTATACGTCCCACAGATGTCTCAGCCCACTCCAGATGAAACTGATTTCCCTGTTCTACCTCCAGTGTCACCCGCGTATCACCTCACACCACGTTGGCTCGTGCCCCAGCCCTGTGGAAACTCGAGGGAAAGACAGAGATCCCTGTGTCAACTCAACGGGAATCATGACACAGCTGCTACAGCTTGGGAGGAAAGCGGACGTGGGTGTAATCACAGGAGATGAGGCCTGACTCCCCTGGGAAGACTGCAGAGGAATCCCACGATCCATGCCAGCACTGGAGAGGAAAGCCCAGGTTCCTGCTTCACCTCCAGATGGAGACTTAGGACCCGGACCTGACTGGAGAGGAATCCCGATGGGCAACTGTCAACTCGCACAGAGACTGGCCCTTCCTGACGCCACGCGAGCAGGTCCCTGAGGTTCCCATTGTAACTCGAGAGGGACCTGACACAACTCGAGAAAAACCAGGAGGTTCTCCCCTCCAGGCAAGATGAGGCTGTATTCTGGTGCGGCATCACAAGAGAAATCACGCGTTCCCTCCGGAACCTCAAAGGGTCCTTCACACCCTTGCTGGAAGCAAAGATGTTCCCCGGCATACTCGTCTCCACTCGAGAGGAATACTGAGGGTCTCACCACAACTCAGGAGGATCTCCTTTCCCCCTCCTCCACTCCAGATGAGGCTTCCTTTCCCTGCTTCGTTGGAAAGGTTTCTGGCGTTTCCGTCACACAGCAAGAGGACGTGCTCTCAACAGGAACGTCGAGAGGAACTCCAGGGGTCATGGCACCATTCCAAAAGGCCCCCAAATGTCTCAGTCCACTCCAGATGAACCTGAATTCCCTGCCCTGCCTCGAAGTTCACCCCGACCATCGAATCACACCATGGGGGCACGTGCGACAGCCCTGTGGCACATGGAGGGAAAGCCACAGATCCCTGTGTCCACTCGTCAGGAAGTCTGACACTGCTGCTACAGCTCGGGAGGAAAACGGACATGTATGTCTCCACTCGAGAAGAGTCCTGACTCTCCTATAGAGACTCCAGAGGAACCCCAAGGTCCATGTTGCTGAGTAATACTCCATTGTGTATATGTACCACAGCTTTCTTATCCATTCATCTGCTGATGGACATCTAGGTTGTTTCCATGTCCTGGCTATTATAAACAGTGCTGCAATGAACACTGGGGTACATGTGTCTCTTTCAATTCTGGCTTCCTCAGTGTGTATGCCCAGCAGTGGGATTGCTGGGTCATAAGGCAGTTCTATTTGCAGTTTTTTAAGGAATCTCCACACTGTTCTCCATAGTGGCTGTACTAGTTTGGATTCCCACCAGCAGTGTAAGAGGGTTCCCTTTTCTCCACACCCTCTCCAGCATTTATTGCTTGTAGACTTTTGGATCACAGCCATTCTGACTGGTGTGAAATGGTACCTCATTGTGGTCTTGATTTGCATTTCTCTGATAATGAGTGATTTCTTTATATATTCTGGATACAAGTCCTTTGTCAGGCATCTAATTAACAGATATTTTCTGTCAGATTGTGGCTTGTTTCTTCCTTGTTTTATTGCTTAACTTTTATTGTATAACTTTTAAATTTTGATTAAGTCCACTTTAGCAATATTTTCTCTTCTGAATTATGTTTTTGGTGTTGTTATGGTATGCTTATGTTTTAGGTACTTTTTACCTGATCCATGGTTATGAAGGTTTTCTCCTACAAATTTTACAGCTTTACCTTGTTTATTTAGGTCTGTGGTCCAAGTTGAATTTTTGCGTATTATGTGAGGCAAGGATATTAACTCATCTTTTCCAATTTTCCAGCTATCCAATTGTCCTAGCACCATTTGTTGAAAAGACAGTTTATTCTTCATTACATTGCTTTGGTACCTTTGTCAAAAATAAGTTGGCTATATGTGTAAGGATATATTTCTAAGCTCTCAGTTCTGTTTTGTTGATCTATGTCACTCTCATGCCAGTATCATGCTATTTTGATTACTGTTACTTTATGTTAAGTTTTGAAATTAGAAAATGTAAGTTTGTTCTTTTTCAACATGTTTTGTTTATTCTGTCCTTTGAATTTCCATATAAAATTTAACATCAGTTTGTCAGTTTCTGAAATAAGACAGCTTGTATTTTAATAAGAATTGCATTGAACCCGTATATTTAGAGAGAATTGATATATAATAGTATTTAGTCTTCTAATCTGTGAACATGAAACATCTCTCCATTTATTTAGATTTTTATCTCAAAAGTATTTTGTAGTTTCCTGTGTATCAGTTCAGTTCAGTTCTGTTCAGTCGCTCAGTCGTGTCCGACTCTTTGCGACCCCATGAATCGCAGCACGCCTCCCTGTTCATCACCATCTCCCGGAGTTCACTTCTGTGTATAGCTCTTGTATTTATTTTGTTTAATCCTAAGAATTGTGTTTTTAATTTAATTTTTGGATTACTCATTGCTGGTATTTAAAAACACAGTTGATTTTTGTATAATCTTGAATCTGATGACCTTCTGAACTAATTAGTTCTATGAGTTTTTATATGTGTGTGTGGTTTTTTTTTCTTAATTCCATTTTTTTTTTAACATACAACATCATATTATTAGGGAATGAAGACAGTTTTACATCTTCCTTCCCTATAGAGATGCCTTTTATTTCTTTTTGTTTCTTGTTGCAGTGGCTAGAATCATCAGTGCAATGTTGAACAGAAGTGGGAGCAGACATTTCCTTGCTCTTGATTTTAGGAGAAAATTATTCAGTATTTCATAGTCTCCATAAAGATGATATTGTCTATGGGTTTTCCACAGATGCCATTTATCCTGTGTGCTGTGTGTGCTCATTTGCAACCCCATGGACTGTAGACCCTCCAGGTTCTTCTGTCAGTTCTCTGTCCATGGAGTTTTCCAGCAAGAATACTAGAGTGAGTTGCCATTTCCAGACCCAGGGATTGAATCTGTGTCTCTTCTATCTCCTGCATTGTCAGGCAGATTCTTTACCACTTCGCCACTTGGGAAACCTGTCATTTATTGTTGTTGGTGTTTAGTTGTTAAGTAGTGTCTGACTGTGACCCCATGGACTGCAGCGTGACAGGCTTCCTTGTCCCTCACTGTCCCCTGATTTTGCTCAAACTCATGTCCATTGAGTTGATGATGCTGTCCAACCATCTCATCCTCTGTTGCCCCGTTCTCCTCCTGCCTTCAATCTTTCCCAGCATCAGGATCTTTTCCAGTAAGTGAGATTTTTGCATCACGTGGCCAAAATATTGGAGCTTCAGCTTCAGCCTCAGTCCTTCCAAAGAATATTCAGGATTGATTTCCTTTAGAATTGACTGGTTGATCTTGAAGTCCAAGGGACCCTGAAGAGTCTTCTCCAACACCATAATTCGAAAGCATAAATTCTTCAGCACTCGGCCTTAGTTATGGTCCAACTCTCACATCTGTACATGGCTACTGGAAAAACCATAGCTTTGACTATATGGACCTTTCTTGGCAAAGTGATGTCTCTGCTTTTTAATACACTGTCTAGGTTTGTCATAGCTTTCCTTCCAAGAAGCAAGCATCTTTTAATTTCATGTCTGGAAATTCTCATCTCTTCCTAGTTTGTTGAAATTTTTTTTCATGAATTGGGGTTGGAGTTTGTTAAATGTTCTTTCCGTGTCTGTTAAGGAGATCATGTAGTTTTTTGTCCTTTATTCAGTTAATGGTGTGTGTGTGTGTGTGTGTGTTAGTCACTCAGTCATGTCCAACTCTTCAACTCTTTGTGATCCCATGGACTGTAGCCTACTTGTCCATGGAATTTTCCAGGCAAGAACACTGGAGTGGGTAGTCATTCCCCTCTCCAGGAGATCTTCCATTCTCAGGGATTGAATCTGGGTCTCCTGCATTACAGGCAGATTCTTTACCATCTGAGCCAGCAGGGAAGCCCCAATGGGGTATTACATTAATTAACTTTATGTGTTAAATAAATCTCATATTTCTGAGATAAATCCCACCTGACCATGTTTTTTAATCCTTTTTATATTTTGGTGAATTCAGTTGCCTGTTATTTTGTTGAGAATTTTTATATTTATGAGGAAAGTTGGTTTATGATTTGTTTTTCTTTTGATGTCTTTGTCCAGTATTTCTATCATGGTAATGCTGAGTTAACAGAATGAGCTGGGACGTGATCCTTCCTCTACTATTTTCTGAAGAGTTTGGAAAAGACTGATATTTATTCTTTAAATTTTGATAGAATTCACATTTGAAAGTTTATCTGGGCCTTGGCTTTTATTTGTTGAGAGATTTTAAATTATTTATTCAATTTCTTTACTTGTTATGTATCTATTTGGACTTTCCATTTCTACTTGAGTTATTTTTTACAATGTGTATCTTACTAGGAATTTGTCTGTTTTGTATAAATTGTCCAAGTTATTGTCATAAAGTTGTTTATAACATTCCTTTATAATTCTTTTAATTTCTCTAAGGTTGCTGGTGATGTCTCTTTTATTTCTGCTTTAGAAATTCGTTCTCCTTACCTTTTTTTGGTGAATCTAGTTGACAGTTTGTCAGTTTTGTTCCTTTGATTTTGTTGATTTGCTTCATTGTTTTCTATTTTATTGATTTCTATCATGTTCCTTATTTCCTTTCTTGTGCTAGCTCTGGATTTAGTTTGCTCATTGTTTTCTATTTTCTTGAGTTTAAAACTTAGGGTGTTGATTTGGGATCATTCTTTTCTAGTGCAAGCATTTACCTATGCCTTTTCTCTTGCCTTCTCATCTCCTTAGAATGCTGCTGTAGTGACTCTTCTTAAAAATTTTTATTTATTTATTTTTGGCTGCACTGGGTTTGTGTTGCTTTGCATGGGCTTTCTCTAGTTGTGATGAGCTGAGGCAATTCTTGGTTGTGGTGAACGGGTTTCTCATTTTGGTGGCTTCTCTTGTTTTGGAGCACAGGCTCCAGAGCAAAGGATCAGTAGTTGTGGCGCAGGGGTTTAGTTGCTCCAAGGCACGTGGACTCTTCCTGGACCAGAGATCAAACCTGTGTCCCCTTCATTGACAGTGGGATTCTTATCCACTGTAGGGAAGCCCTATAGTGACTCTTTTTTAATAATCAGCATTGAAACCTCCTTCCTATGGTTTAGGAATCACCAGTTTTATGAGTCTTGAACTTTGCCAAAAGGGCAACCAATGCTTAGCTGGACATCCAGTACCCAGTACTAGCATCCACTGTCCATTTCCAGTGTATAGTATTCAGTACAGCAACATTGGCAATTTTAGCTGAAGGATCCAGTGTTCAATGACAGCAGCACCAGCCTCTTCATTGGACTGGTTATGTGTGATTTTGGCTATGTTTACTCTGTGAAGTATCCTTTTGCTTTCATCTGTTTTCTTATTTAATGGGTTAATGCTGGAATTTTTTTTTAATCAAAAAAATCTATTTATTTTTGGCTGTGCTGGGTCTTCCTTGCTGCTCAGGCTTTTCTCTTAGTTGTGGCAAGCGGGGGCTACTCTCTAGTTGCAGTGCACTGGCTTCTCTTGTTGTGGAGGACAGACTCTAGGTCTTGCAGGTTTCAGTAGTTGCAACACATGGGCTTGGGAGTTGTGGCTCCCAGGCTCTAGAGCACAGCTCAATAGTTGTGCATAGGGGCTTAGTTGCTCCATGGCAGGTGGGATCTTCCTGGATCAGGCAGGGAACCTGTGTCTCCTGCATTTGGCAGGTGGATTCTTCACCACTGAGTCACCAGGGAAGCCCTCTGTTTTTTTTTTTCTATTGTTATTAAAGCTTTATTCTGCTAAGCACTATTGTTTTTGTTGTTGTTCACTCACTAAGTCATGTCTGACTCTTTTATGTCCCCCTGCTAGGCTCCTCTCTCCATGCGATTTCCCGTCAAGAATATTAGAGTGGGCTGCCATTTCCTTCTTCACCTCTGTCTGTTTTTAAATCTAGGATCATCAGTCTTTCCAGGGATTTACTGAACTACACAGTATTTTTTCAACAGACTCCTCTTCTAATTAAATCAGCCAAAGTTGTTTTCTGTTGATTTTTAGCCTGACTGCTGTATGCATGCTGCCTTATCTTGTCTCACAGTTTTGCTGTCTAAAACTTAACCTTCTTTTAAAAGTTAGGCCAGATATTATTTCCTTCACATCAGTTAGGTTAGTACTCTTCCTTTGGGTTTACGTAGTACCCTGTGCTGGAGAAGGCAATGGCACCCCACTGCAGTACTCTTGCCTGGAAAATCGCATGGACGGAGGAGCCTGGTAGGCTGTGGTCCATGGGATTGCGAAGAGTCAGACATGACTGAGCGACTTCACTTTCACTTTTCACTTTCATACATTGGAGAAGGAAATGGCAGTCCACTTCAGTGTTCTTGCTTGGAGAATCCCAGGGGCAGGGGAGCCTGGTGGGCTGCCTGCTATGGGGTCGCACAGAGTCAGACACGACTGAAGTGACTTAGCAGCAGCAGCAGCAGTACCCTGTTCTTATTCCTGTCACCATTTCTGCTATTTTGTAATCTCATTATTTGCTGGATTTCTGCCTCTCTTACTAGACCATGAGTTTCTTAAGGACACAGACCATGTTTTATTCTCAATGTTTGAGAATAAACATGGGTACTCAAAGGCACAAACATAAATATTTGGTAGATATTTTTTTATGCCCTGAAATTCTTTATTTGCCTCAAAACTGAATTATTTGCAGTGTTGGACTCATCAGTTATGCAGATCTGCTAAGGCCATGGAAGTCCACAGAAATGCTTGGTCATTCCTTAGAGCTCAGTTGCTTAATTTCCAGCAAATGAAATTTAGCTAATTTCTAGGATGAGTGGCCTGTTTCTAAGATATTAAAAAGGCAGTTTTCTCTCTTGAGTATGTCTGAATATTTAGGAAATTAGTTGATAGTTCAGTTCAGTTCAGTCGCTCAGTCATTTCCGACTCTTTGCGACCCCATTCACTGCAGCATGCCAGGCTTCCCTGTCCATCACCAACTCCTGGAGTCCACCCAAACCCATGTCTGTTGAGTTGGTGATGCCATCCAATTATCTCATCCTCTGTCGTCCCCTTCTCCTCCTGCCCTCAATCTTTCCCAGCATCAGGGTCTTTTCAAATGAATCAGCTCTTCACATCAGGTGGCCAAAGTATTGGAGTTTCAGCTTCAACATCAGTCCTTTCAGTGAACACCCAGGACTGATCTCCTTTAGGATGGACTGGTTGGGTCTGCTTGTAGTCCAAGGGACTCTCAAGAGTCTTCTCCAAAACCACAGTTCAAAAGCATCAGTTCTTCGGCGCTCAGCTTTCTTTATATATTCCAGCTTTCACATCCATACATGACCACTGGAAAAACTATAGCCTTGACTTGATGGACCTTTGTGGACAAAGTAATGTCTCTGCTTTTAAATATGCTGTCTAGGTTGATCATAACTTTCCTTCCAAGGAGTAAGCATCTTTTAATTTCATGGCTGTAGTCACCATCTGCAGTGATTTTGGAGCCCACCAAAATAAAGTCAGCCACTGTTTCCACTGTTTCCCCATCTATTTGCTGTGAAGTGATGGGACCGGATGCCATGATCTTCGTTTTCTGAATGTTGAGCTTTAAGCCAACTTTTTCAGTCTCCTCTTTCACTTTCATCAAGAGGCTCTTTAGTTCCTCTTCACTCTCTGCCATAAGGGTTGTGTCATCTGCATATCTGAGGTTATTGCTATTTCTCCTGGCAATCGTGATTCCAGCTTGTGCTTCTTCCAGCCCAGTGTTTCTCTAGATGTACTCTGCATATTAAGTTAAATAAGCAGGGTGACAGTATACAGCCTTGACGTACTCCTTTTCCTATTTGGAACCAGTGTGTTGTTCCATGTCCAGTTCTAACTGTTGCTTCCTGACCTGATTAGTTGATAAGTATGCTTTTTTTTCCCCTGCATTTACTTCTAATTTGTGCCAGAAGCATGTAACTTATTAGTGAAACTGGTTTAAGATCCAGTTCAGAGCTGGAGAAAGGAGGGGAAAAAAAAAATAACAATATACGAAAGAAAAATCTGGCCATGGAAATACTTTTTTATATGTTCTTTGAGAACTGGTATCATATATTACGCTTTGTATTCCTCACAAGAGCTTGCACATAATATATGTACTAAAATACATATATTGAGGGGCTTCCCTGGTGGTCCAGTGGTTGAGAATCTGCCTGCCAATGCAGGAGACACAGATTCGATCCCTGGTCCAGGACATTTCCACGCACCATGGAGTAACTAAGCTTGTGTGCCGCAACTACTGAACCAGTGCTGTAGAGCCCATGTTCCTCAACAAGTGATGCCACCAAAATGAGAAGCCCCTGTTTGCCCCAGCTAGAGAAAGTCTGCGCATAGCAATGATGATCCAGCACAACCAAAAATAAATAAACATTAATATATATATATTATACTCTGCATCCCTTATTACTCTAAAATTTTTTGATTCTCTGATTTGGGGCAGCTCAGGAAATATATATATATATATATAATTAATATCAACAGAATACATATATATATATATATATATATATATATATACTTCCAGAGGAAGCAGACAAAGTAATTTTTGACCAAGAAGCTTGCAGATTTAGGTAGACTTAAAGTCTTATATGGAGAAGGCAATGGCAACCCACTCCAGTACTCTTGCCTGCAAAACCCTATGGACAGAGGCAGTCCATGGGGTTGCTGGGAGTCGGACACAACTGAGCAACTTCACTTCCATTTTTCACTTTCATGCATTGGAGAAGGAAATGGCAACCCACTCCGATGTTCTTGCCTGGAGAATCCCAGTGATGGGGGAGCCTGGTGGGCTTCCGTGTATGGGGTTGCACAGAGTCGGACACGACTAAAGCGACTTAGCTTAGCAAAATCTTATATAAACTGACTGAGGAAGCCAGAAAGAATTTTTCTAAGTCTGGACTCTGAGTCTGCTCTTTGTACATGTGACAACTCTTATTGTAAACAGTTTTGAAGTTCTTTGGTGATTGTTGGGAACAGTCTTGTACAGGTTCTTAATCTGCTTTAAGAGGTCCTGTGCCTGATGGGAATAGACTGAAAACTAATTGAAGTGTCTGGAAGCCTCCAGAGAGCCAATGAGTGGTGCTTGGAGATGATTCCGATTTCCTGTAAAGGCATGTAAGAATTGGAATGAAGTGTTGTAATTGGTGATCCACTAGCTCAAGAGCAAGCTCCTGGGCATTGTCATCCCTGAGAGAAGACAGGTAGATAGAGCTCCTAGGCAAGATTCTTGTTCTGTACTGGCCTTCGTGAGCAAACAGTAAACAAAGATAATAGACTCGGGAGAAAGGAATCTCTGAGCTGGCATAGAGTATGACTGTAGAGTGGGAGGTATAGAAATGAAAGGCACTGGAAAGGATACAGCAATATTAGATTAGTAATTGTTTTCCCTAAAGATGCCCTCTCACACACAGAACCAAATTGCATAAGCTTCAGGGCTCATGAAATCTTAATCTACCCGTGCATTCAGGTACATCAGTAACTACAGCATGTTGTGCTAATGTATCATTTGTTATTGTTTTTCAGTTCCTAAGTTGTGTCTGACTCTTTGTGACCCCATGGACTGTAGCACCCCAGGCTCCTCTGTCCTCTAGTATCTCCCGGAGTTTGCTCAAATTTACGTCCATTGAGTTGGTGATGCTATCTCACCATCTTATCCTCTGCTGCCCCCTTCTCCTCCTGCCTTCAATCTTGCCCAGCATCAGGATCTTTTCCAGTGAGTCAGATCTTCACATCAGATGGCCAAAGTATTGGAGCTTCAGCTTCAGCAACAGTCCTTCCAATTAATATTCAGGATTGATTTTCTTTAGGGTTGATTGGTTTGATCTCCTTGAAGTCCAAGGGACTGTCAAGTCTTCTCCAGCACCATAAGGATATTCATATAGTTCTGTGGAAGCACTAAAGAAAGGCATCTTGCTTAAGGTGGCATTTGAGTAGAAAGAGAATTTGTGTACCAGGAGAACAGGGATTTTTGTCTTTTGTCACATAATCTCTACGATCTGGAACATTGCTTGGCACATATTAAGTGGTCAGTAGACATTTTGTTGAAAGAATAAGAGTGAGTTGGGGTAGACAGTTGGGGATAGTGTGTGTGAGGTGCAGGTACCTGTTGGGGAGTGGTGAGTGATGTGGCTGGAGAATAGGTAGGCAAGAGCCAAAGCATGAGGTTTCTGTTATACTATGCCTAATATTGGGGCTGTCCTGTAGACTATAGTGAACCCACTGAAGTCCTTAAGCTTGAGAGTATTATGATCTAATTTGATTTTAGAAACATCATTCCGGAAGCTGTGTGGAGAATGTAGCAGAGGAGGCTGAGGTTTGAGTTAGGAAACTGTTGCAGTAGCCCAGCCAGGAAATGATTGGAATCTGAGCCAAGACAATAGGATTATAAGTAATATAAGGGGACATATTCAATATATAATTTAGGAAATAAAATGGCACATGATAAGCACAGTACATATTGAACTGTGAGCATTCTTGAACTCTTGGATCCAGCTTAAGATTCGGTGATTCATATATTCACTCATTCGACAAATATATCATGAACACCTATTATGTGCCAGGGATTGTGTTAGACACTGGGGACATATTAAATAGCAGTGAACAGTTTACAGCAGTCTGAAAGACATAGACTAGTAACCTGGCAGTTACAAACCTGTATTGTGTTAAGTGTTATGAGAGGAATTTAAGGTATTAGAGGAACACATGGAATATCTTACACAGACTTGTGGGGTTGGTGACAGGTTCCTGATAGAAATGATGTCTAAGCTGAAACAAGAAGAATGAGTAGAAGCTTACGTTTCCTGCTTAGAGTCTGAAAGACATAGACAAGTAACCTGACAGTTACAAACCTGTATTGTGTTAAGTGTTATGAGAGGAATTTAAGGTATTATAGGAACACATAGAAGGAATATCTTACACAGACTTGTGGGGTTGGTGACAGGTTCCTAATAGAAATGATGTCTAAGCTGAAACAAGAAGAATGAGTAGAAGCTAGACAAGTGAAGGAATATGGGTGAGATGGGGGAAGGAGAGGAAAGACTCTGGAATGACTCCTCAGGCCAGGGTGAGATAACTGTGGACCACGGAGACACTGATGGAGATAGAGACAGAAGGTGAAGGTCAGGTACTGCTGAGAGGAGGAGTTCAGTTATGCTTTGTTAGGTTTGAGATACTTGTGGGACATCCATAGAGAGATGAGAGATATATGGGTTGGGAGTTCACAAGAGAGGAAAGGACTGGAGGTGTAGATTTGGGAGTCATCGGGGTAGTTGCTGAAGTCATGAATATAGTTGAGACCATCCAGGGAGAATGAATAGAGAGAACGTAGAAGGAGACCAGGGACAAATTAAGAAAAAGAAGAAAGTGAGAGAGATGAGAGATACATGGGAGTTCACAAGAGAGGAAGGGACTGGAGATGTAGATTTGGGAGTCATCGGGGTAGTTGCTGAAGTCATGAATATAGTTGAGACCATCCAGGGAGAGTGAATAGAGAGAACATAGAAGGAGACCAGGGACAAATTAAGAAAAAGAAGAAAAAGAAGAAAGTCTTAGAAAGAGACTGAAGGAGTGACTAGACAGAAGAAAGAATTGGCAGAGGATGAAACCAGAAAAAGACAGAAGAAGGCAGAAGAACAGAGCAAGCAGTGACCAACTTAGGAATTGTTGCTGAGTTCCAGAATGATAATCATTAAAAAGTACTCATTGGATTGGGCAATGTGGGAGTTGCTGGGGTTTTAGCAAGAGAGACATTGGTGGAAGGAACCAGACTGGTGGAAGGAGACATTGGTGGAAGGAACCAGACTGGACTGGTTCTAGGAGGTAATGGGGAATTCTGAGCTCTTTACTGCCAATACCTAGAAGCATGATAAATATTCAAGGCAATGTGGGAGTTGCTGGGGTTTTAGCAAGAGCAGTTTCAGTGGAGGCATTGGTGGAAGGAACCAGACTGGACTGGTTCTAGGAGGTAATGAGGAATTCTGAGCTCTTTACTGTCAATACCTAAAAGCATGATAAATATCCCTATTAGAGGAAATTGGTGAGCATATCATGCTCAGCCAAGGTTTTCCATATGCCCAGTGAATTCTCATATGGAAAATGTCTCTTGTTGAGTCTATAAATGACAATGAAGATTTATACTAAGTGTCTTGAAGACAGAAGAAAATGAACAATCTTTTATTTATCATACTCTACCTATGAGTACATTCAATTGTTTTAAATAAATTTCCTTTAGATACCTTGGACAATATGATTGGAAAGGGCAGAGAAAGAGGGACTATCTATTTTCTAGGCTTATGGGTGGGAATTCTGGTGAAAACCAGGGGATACATTCTCCAGAAGATAACTACAGACTTTTGTGTTTCTGGTGTCTCTCCATAAGATTTACCATTTGTATCAAAACGGTTTGCACTGCTTGTGTAAAGTCAATATTAGACTTAAGCAAGAGTGGAAGCTCCATATTCTAGTCTTCAAAGGTACTAAATATAGTCATGAACTTCATTATCTGAAAAACAGTCAGTCATATTTATTCATCAGTTTTTAAGAATTCCAGTGAGTAGAGGAATTATGAATGTTAGTAAAATGATCTGTGAATTTTAAAGCATATTAGCCTCATGTTGTAGACACACACTGATCTCCAGAGAGGCCATATATTACATTGGAAAAGAGCATGGGTTCTGGAGTCAGAGAGATCTATTCTTGGGTCCCAAACCTGCATTTGGTAGATTATGCCTTTGGGGTGGTCTTTTAACATCTCTGAGTCTTAGTCTTCTTCTCACATGTGAAATGGTAGTTAAATAAAATAATGCATATAAAGGTCTTGGCATAAAGTATGGACTTAATAAATGTCAGTTATTATATTTCCCAAGATTGTAAAATTGTTTGGTTCTGTAATTCAAATTTCACAAATATTGCTTTGCCCTTTATAAAATATTATCTTAAACCTATAACCACAAAGACATAGTAGGGATGGCATATATTTTTATGCACTGTATGTGGTTGTCTTTAATTTGGAATAAAGTCTTTATTTATTTATTTTGCTGCATCATATAGCTTACAGGATCTTAGTTCTGTGATCAGGGATCGAACTTGTGATCCTTGCAATGGAAACACAAAATCCTAACCACTAGACCCCAAGGGAATTCCTTGAAAATAGTCTTTTTTTGTTCTGCCATTGAGTCACTCTTTTTATTTTAGTTTTTTTTATACTTTTTTTTTGTATTGGTATATAGCCAATGAACAGTGTTGTGATAGTTATAGGTGAACAGTGAAGGGACTTAGCCATATATATACATGTATCCATTCTTCCCCAAACTCCCCTCCTATCCAGGCAACCACATAACATTGAACAGAGTTCTATGTGCTATACAGTAAGTCCTTGTTGGTTATCCACTTCAAATATGGCAGTGTGTACACATCCATCCCAAACTACCTAATTGTCCCTTCCCCTCATCTTTCTCCTTACGTCAGACATAAGTTCATTCTCTAAGTCTGTACTCACTCCTTTTAATCTTCTTCCCATTACCTCAAATTTATCAAATGAGTTCTCTCCTCATACACCTGAACTCTCACAAATGACTGGAATCTAATTCTAATAAATATTAGCAAAGGAGAACAAGGTTTATGTAACTGGGATGTCAGAAGTGGAGCTGAGTATAGGTTTGTAAAAAATGTCATCTCTTAGATCTGTTTTTTCTCTCTGTGTGGCCCCTTTCACTCCCACTTTCAATCCTACTGCAGCTTGGCTTCCTGAATACAGTAAGAAGATGGTGGGAACTTGGGGAAGGGTTTCAGGATTATGTTTTGGGGATTATGTTGTCCCAGTTTAGCACTCTGAGAGGAAAGAAGAAAGAAAACATCTCTTTCCCAGCATCTGTATATAAAATCTAGAGTAAGTTCAGTTCAGGTCATTCACTCAGTTGTGTCTGATTCTTTGCTGACCCTATGGACTGCAGCACACCAGGCTTCCCTGTCCATCACCAACTCCAGAGCTTGCTCAAACTCATGTCCATGGAGTTGGTGGTGGCATTCAGCCAACTCTTCCTCTGTTGCTCCCTTCTCCTCCTGCCTTCAATCTTTCCCAGCATCAGGGTCTTTTCTAAAGAAAGAGTCAGTTCTTTGCATTAAGTGGCCAAAGTATTGGAGCTTCAACTTCAGCAGTGAATATTCAGGACTGGTTTCCTTTAGGATTGACAGGTTTGATCTCCTTGCAGTCCAAGGGACTGTTAAGAGTCTTCTCTAACACCACAGTTCAAAAGCACCAATTATTTGGCACTCTGCTTTCTTTATAGTCCAACGCTCACATCCATACATGACTACTGGAAAAACCATAGCTTTGACTAGATGGACCTTTGATGGCGAAGTAATGTCTCTGCTTTTTAATATGCTGTCTAGGTTGGTCATAGCTTTTCTTCCAAGGAGCAAGCATCTTTTAATTTCATGGTTGCGGTCATCATCTGCAGTGATTTTTGAGCCCAAGAAAATAAAGTCTCTCACTTCATTTTGTTTCCATTATTTCCCCATCTATTTGCCATGAAGTGATGGGACCGGATGCCATGACCTTAGTTTTTTGAATGTTGAGTTTTAAGCCAGCTTTTTCAGTCTCCTCTTTCGCTTTCATCAAAAGGCTCTTTAGTTCCTCTTTACTTTTTGTCATAAGGGTGGTGTCATCTACATATCTAAGGTTATTGATATTTCTCCCAGCAATCTTGATTTCAGCTTGTGCTTCATCCAGCCTAGCATTTTGCATGATGTACTCTGTATATAAGTTAAATAAGTAAGATGACAATATATAGCCTTGACATGCTTCTTTCCCAGTTTGGAACCAGTTTATTGTCCTATGTCTGATTCTAACTGTTGCTTGTTGACCTGCATACAGTTTTCTCAGGAGGCAGGTCAGGTGGTCTGGTATTCCCATCTCATTCAGAATTTTTCTCAGTTTGTTGTGATCCACATAGTCAAAGGCTTTAGTGTAGTCAATGAAGCAGAAGTAGATTTTTTTCTGGAACTCTCTTGCTTTTCGACGATCCAACGGATGTTAGCAATTTGATCTGTGGTTCCTCTGCCTTTTCTAAATGCAGCTTGGACATCTGGAAGTTCTCGGTTCATGTACTGTTGAAGCCTAGTTTGGAGAATTTTGAGCATTACTTTGCTAGTGTGTGAGATGAGCGCACTTGTGTGGTAGTTTGAACATTCTTTGGCATTGCCCGTCTTTGGGATTAAATGAAAACAGCTTTTCCAGTCCTGTGGCCTTTGTTGAGTTTTCCAAATTTGCTGGCGTATTGAGTGAAACACTTTCACAGCATCATCTTTTAGGATCTGTAATAGCTCAGCTGGAATTCCATCACCTCTACTAGCTTTGTTCTTAGTGATGCTTCCTAAGGCCCACTTGACATGCACTCCAGGATGTCTGGCTCTAGGTGAGTGATCACACCATCGTGGTTATCTGGGTCATTAAGATCTTTTTTGTATAGTTCTTCTGTGTATTCTTGCCAGGTCTTCTTAATATCTTCTGCTTCTGTTAGGTCCATACTGTTTCTGTCCTTTATTGTGCCCATCTTTGCATGAAATGTTCTCTTGGTATCTCTAATTTCCTTGAAGAGATCTCTGGTCTTTCCCATTCTATTGTTTTCCTCTATCTCTTTGCATTGATCACTTAGGCAGACTTTCTTATCTCTCCTTGCTATTCTTTGGAACTCAACATTCAGATGGATATATCTTTCCTTTTCTCCTTTGCCTTTCACTTCTCTCCATTTCTCAGCTATTTGTAAGGCCTCCTCAGTCAACCATTTTGCCTTTTTACATTTCTTCTTTGAGATGGTTTTGATTACTGCCTCTTGTACAATGTTACGAATGTTTATCCATAATTCTTCAGGAACTTTATCTATCAAATTTAATCCCTTGAATCTATTTGTTACTTCCACTTTATAAAGTGGAAGTATATTACTACATTAAAGATATAGCAAAGATGGTCAAGTAGAAACCTTTGAAATTGTTGTTTTATCTTCCTTCCTCTCTAAGCCAAGATGGTAATTTAGAAACAATATCACATTCCTAGAGAATGACTGAAGACCATTACTGTCTTAAGCGATTTGATTTAGGTCATACATGAATAATATAGTGGTTTTCCTACTTTCTTCAATTTAAGTCTCAGTTCAGTTCAGTTCAGTTGCTCAATCGTGTCTGACTCTTTGTGACCCCATGAATCGCAGCACACCAGGCCTCCCTGCTGCTGCTGCTGCTGCTAAGTTGCTTCAGTCGTGTACGACTCTGTGTGACCCCATAGATGGCAGTCCACCAGGCTCCACCGTCCCTGGGATTCTCCAGGCAAGAACACTGGAGTGGGTTGCCATTTCCTTCTCCAATGCATGAAAGTGAAAAGTGAAAGTGAAGTAACTCAGTCGTGCCCGACTCTAGCGACCCCATGGACTGCAGCCCACCAGGCTCCCCTGTCCATGGGATCCTCCAGGCAAAAGTACTGGAGTGTGGTGCCATTTACCAGGCCTCCGTATCCATCACCAACTCCCAGAGTTCACTCAAACTCATGCCCATCGAGTCGGTGATGCCATCCAGCCATCTCATCCTCGGTTGTCCCCTTCTCCTCCTGCCCCCAATCCCTCCCAGCATCAGAGTCTTTTCCAATGAGTCAGCTCTTTGCATGAGGTGGCCAAAGTATTGGAGTTTCAGCTTTAGCATCAGTCCTTCCAATGAACACGCAGGACTGATCTCCTTCAGAATGGACTGGTTGGATTTCCTTGCAGTCCAAGGGACTCTCAAGAGTCTTCTCCAACACCACAGTTCAAAAGCATCAGTTCTTCGGCACTGAGCTTTCTCCATAGTCCAACTCTCACATCTTACATGGCCACTGGAAAAACCATAGCCTTGACTAGATGGACCTTTGTTGACAAAGTAATGTCTCTGCTTTTGAATATGCTATCTAGGTTGGTAATAACTTTCCTTCCAAGGAGTAAGCATCTTTTAATTTCGTGGCTGCAGTCACCATCTGTGGTGATTTTGGAATTTTGCAATAAGGAGTTCATGATCTGAGCCACAGTCAGCTTCTGGTCTTGTTTTTGCTGACTGTATAGAGCTTTTCCATCTTTGGCTACAAAGAATATAATCAATATGATTTCAGTATTGACCATCTGGTGATTCCATGTATAGAGTTGTTTCTTGTGTTATTGGAAGAGGGTGTTTGTTATGACCAGTGAGTTCTCTTGATAAAATTCTGTTAGCCTTTGCCCTGCTTCAGAATTAACTGATTGAAATGCCTGTGTCATGTTCTCAGTACTGTGACAACCACTGTGGCCAGAAGTATAAAACTGTACAATTGGCTAGGTCTGGGTCTCCTGCCTACCCTATGGCCAGGAAGTAGAATTCTACAATTGGCAGTCCCTTGAGAACTCATGGAGTGAAGGAAGGGAAGTTCTCTGAAGAAGAGGGGGAAAGGAATGTCAGGCAGATCAAAAACAAAAACAAATGTCCACTCCACCCTGTCAGCTGAACCACCTCTTTCCTTAGGATCCTGGAGCTGTTGATTTCTCTTTGTCTAATTTCCTTCTCATTCATTAGAGCAAATTAATTACTAATTTCTGATGATTTGTCCTTCTAAATATTTCTCATGTTTCTCTTCCTGTCCATTACAAATGCCATCTCCCTAGCTCAGATTTTTGTGACTTCACACCTGCTTGTGTTAATGAATTCCAAATTGACTTCCCTGCCCTCTCTCTGTAAAAGAGTCCCCCTAATTCTGTAGCTAAATGCAACTTCTTAAACCTCTTAATGAGATAGGCCAAGAACCAGTTACCAATAATAATGATTATAACAAGAACTAACAAAATGCACGTGTTAAGCATTTGTTATATACTAGATATATTAATAAGGCTTTGTATATTGTATTTTGTTCTCATAATAATCCTATAAGGTGTTGTGGTGGCCATGAGATTGTGCCTCTCATCTTTCCTAGTGCAGACTTTAATTAACTGGCAGCCCTAGCTGCTGCACTCTGAACCCACCACTGTATTTGCACAAAAGCCACACTTCGCGTGGACTGTTCTCAGCCTATGACTGAGCACAGCAGGGCTGCAAAGGCAGGCCATTCCTGGGAGATTAGGACTCCTTTGACAGGCTACATTGGCTTGAGGATTTCCCATTGGCCTTGCCAAAATTTTCTTTGAATGGCATCACAGTCTAATACTCTTTCTGCCTAACTCTCCTTCTTTCCCTCTTTCCTACACAGGAGTCAGACCTGCATCATGTTCTGATAGCTCTCCCATTTTCTCTCTCAGGAGCTCACCCTGCCCCCACCATAAATTTCTTGTATATTTGTTTTCTTCTTGATATCTGCTTTTTAGATAATTCAACCAGTACACATGGTCCAAGAAAACAGGTGGTAAGGTGGGGTTCTGGGCACGGTTCACCCATTTCCCGGTGGGCAAAGATTATTCCCTCCTGGGTGGTTTGTGAAGCATAAGTAGTCCCTAGCACACAGTGATTTTCCAGTAGCTAAAGAGTTCACTGGAGGTGGCTTGGGAAATCTTCCTTGTTGAGGGGATTGACTTTGCTCATGTGATGATCCAACTGCAGAAGTTATGAGGGGGACAATGTATATGAAGACAGTGGAATTGGCTGGTTACTGCTAAGCTGAACTGATGCTCATGTGGCAGAGAGACAATGAGAATCAGAAGGCTATTAACAAATAGTTTAAGTCTAAGTCTGAGAACCCTTATTACTGCAGTGGAAGAGAGGATGTAACTGAATAGCAAACAGATAATCTGATTAGGATGGCGGAGCTCCAGAGACTTTAAAAACAGTAAAGTCAGGTCTATTATGCTAAGTTCAGGGTCCTGGCTGGAAAAACCTGGGACCCTGACTTGTGAGGTAGGGACATCTGGCTGGATGCTTCTAAGGATATGGCTCTGAAGACCCCTCTCAACCATAAGAATCTGCCAAAGTGAACTGCTCTGTAACAGAGCTAGCACTTCTGTATTGACAGACATAAGAGGTAGAATCCCTCCTCCCATAAGGCAGAAAGTACACCCATAAGAATCCCCACCTCCTCTCCAGGCTGCCAGGTCAGTAACTTAGAGTCAGATATCAGCACAAGTTGCTGATAAGGGAGAAAAGATGTGATACACTGGAGGAACTGCAGGAATTAGCTAGCATGTACTGGCAGAAGCAAGGTGATCTACATGGGATTGTATTTTGATGGTGCTTTGTCAGGGGACCTGAAATATAATACCGGGTAAGTGAGAATGTATACACTTCTGGACAGTTTTGGGGATAATAGGATTTAACGCCTTAGCATGAACCTTAAGGGCTGGGGTAGTTCTTAGAGTCTTTAGCAAAGTGAGTAAATGTTGAGTAAAGCAATGTTGAGTAAAGTAGAAATGCTTGAGCTATCTTGGCAGATAGTAGAAGGCTAAAGAAAGTGGCCAAGCAGTAATGGCTGTATTATGTGAGGCCACCAAACATACCCATTGATTATATTCCATGAGAGAGTTCAGGAGACAACCCATTCACGAAGGCCATCAGGAAAGCACTGGTGAGAGTAACACCAACATCATAGTGGTCACTCCTCTCTACAGATCAGGGCCAGTTGTAGGAGAGGTGGTCACAGAGCTGAGCTCATAAGTATCCATGGGGATGAGGAGCTTTAAGGTCATAGTATGTGTGTGCTAAATTGTGTCCAACTCTGCGACCCTATGGGACTGTAGCCTGCCAGGCTCCTCTGACCATGGGATTCTCCAGGCAAGAATACTGGAGTGGGTTGCCATGCTCTCCTCCAGGGGATCTTCCTGACCCAGGGATTGAATCAGCATCTCCTGCCTTGGCAGGAAGGTTCTTTACCCCTAGTGCCACCTGGGAAGCCTGTTTAAGGTAATAGAGGCCACAATAATTGTAATGACCTTCAAGGTCTAAGGGAACAGCAAGGGACTTGAGCTGCATGAGTTGTGGCAGTAGCAGTAGAGCATGGTGTTTCTAGGAGAAAAATAGGTAGCACAGCTTGGCAAATATATCCTATGATGATTCCCCTAGTTCTTTTCCCAAAGGTACCAATGGAAGCTTACTTGGGTGATTGTATATTGGGAACGGGAAAATACTCAAACATTTTTAGACTCACAGTCTGAGTTGACTTTGCTACCTGGAGACCCAAAGCATGACCATAGTAGTAATAGTTCAGTTCAGTTCTGTCGCTCAGTCGTGTCCAACTGTTTGCGACCCCATGAATTGTAGCACGCCAGGCCTCCCTGTCCATCACCAACTGCCGGAGTCTACCCGAACCCATGTGCATTGAGTCAGTGATGCCATCCAACCATCTCATCCTCTGTCGTCCCCTTCTCCTCCTGCCCTCAATCTTTCCCAGCATCAGGGTCTTTTCAAATGAGTCAGCTCTTCACATCAGGTGGCCAAAGAATTGGAGTTTCAGCTTCAACATCAGTCCTTTCAATGAACACCCAGGACTGATCTCCTTTAGGATGGACTGGTTGGATCTGCTTGTAGTCCAAGGGACTCTCAAGAGTCTTCTCCAACACCACAGTTCAAAAGCATCAGTTCTTCATCATTCAGCTTTCTTTATAGTACAACTCTCACATCTATACATGACTACTGGAAAAACCATAGCCTTGACTAGATGAACCTTTGTGGACAAAGTAATGTCTCTGCTTTTTAATATGCTCTCTACGTTGATCATAACTTTCCTTCCAAGGAGTAAGCATTTTTTAATTTCATGGCTGCAATCACCATCTGCAATGATTTTAAAGGCCCCCAAAATAAAGTCAGCCACTGTTTCCACTGTTTCCCCATCTATTTGCCATGAAGTGATGGGACCAGATGTCATGATCTTCATTTTCTGAATGTTGGGCTTTAAGCCAACTTTTTCAGTCTCCTCTTTCACTTTCATTGAGAGGCACATTAGTTCTTCTTCACTTTCTGCCATAAGGGTGGTGTCATCTGCATATCTGAGGTTATTGATATTTTTCCCAGCAATCTTGATTCCAGCTTGTGCTTCATCCAGCCCGGCGTTTCTCATGATGTACTCTGCATAGAAGTTAAATAAGCAGGGTGACAATATACAGCCTTGATGTACTCCTTTTCCTATTTGGAACCAGTCTGTTTTTTCCATGTCCAGTTCTAACTGTTGCTTCCTGGCCTGCATACAGGTTTCTCAAGAGGCAGGTCAGGTGGTCTGGTATTCCCATCTCCTTCAGAATTTTCCACAGTTTATTGTGATTCACAGTCAAAGGCTTTGGCATAGTCAATAAAGTGGAAATAGATGTTTTTCTGGAACTCTCTTGCTTTTTCCATGATCCAGCAGATGTTGGCAATTTGATCTGTGGTTCCTCTTCCTTTTCTAAAACCAGCTTGAACATCTGGAAGTTCACAGTTCACGTATTGCTGAAGCCTGGCTTGGAGAATTTTGAGCATTACTTTACTAGTGTGTGAGATGAGTGCAATTGTGTGCTAGTTTGAGTATCTTTCAGCATTGCCTTTCTTTGGGATTGGAATGAAAACTGACCTTTTCCAGTCTTGTGGCCACTGCTGAGTTTTCCACATTTGCATACAGAGACCAAATAATGAATGAAGTTCTTGCTAATGTCTGGCTCCAAGTAGGCTTGCTGGGTTTGTGGATACCCTAAGTGGTTATTTCTCCTATTTTTGATCGCATTCATATACTTGGATGTTAGAGTAACGCTCACTTTGGGTTAAAGACATAGTAAAGATGGTCAAGTAGAAACCTTTGAAATTGTTCTTTCACCTTCCTTCCTCTCCGAGCCAAGATATTAAATGCAAACAATATCACATCCCTGGAGAATGACTGAAGACCACTGCTGGCTTAAAGAAGCAGTAGCCTTCATCTTAGTTACTGTGCCAGATATGGTCTAATTGCTAGAACCGATCAATAAGGCTTTAAGTATATGGTATATGGCCATTAATCTGACAAAAACATTCGTTTCACTTCAAATCAGAAAAGAAGGGATGGCCAACAATAACTCATTTACATTTTGATCTCAGGGCTCTGTCAGCTTTCCAGTCCAGTCATAATATAGCTGAGATCTAGAGTGACTGGACATTCCACAAATCATCACACTAATCCATTTTATTGATGGTATACTGATGTACTCAGAGGGTGGGAATAAAACCCTACAGGGATTCAGGAACCTGCCATTTCAGTGATGTTTTTAGAAGTCCAGTGGTCTTGAGTATATTGGGATAGCTCTCCAAAGTATAAAACAAATTGCTGCATCTTGCATCCCCTACCACAAAGATGGAAGCACAGCACCCTCCTTGGGTTTGGGAAGCAATATTTTCTACAGCTAGGTTCATTGCTGTGGCTCAGATAGAGTAACAGAAGGGCTGCCCACCTTGAGTGAGACCTAGAAAAGAAAAGTCTCTGCCAGTAGGATCTAGGGAATCCTATGTTGTTGGAAGTGTCAGTGGTAGGAAATGATGCAGTTTGGAGCATATGTTAAGTTCCAGTGGGACAATCACACTGTAAGCTCTTGGAATTCTGGCTTCTGTTGCCTCTGAATATCCAACATGTAAGCAGTAGGGACCAATGCTGAGCCCTTGATAGGGCACTTTTCCTTGAGCAGACCAACCACCTACTTGGTGGCAAGTCAGCTGTTTTGGGTGTCTCCCACAATGGCGGGACCAGTGGTTCATCCTCACAGGGATATATGACTTTTTTTTGGCACTACCTGTAGTGCCTCAGTCAGCATCACTATTTAGGGGCTTAGGAAATGCCTGATCTTCAGGCAGGGATTCTCACTTAGCATCCCAACATGGGAACCTCATCAGAGTGAAGGATGTGTGGAGTGAGCCCATGAGCATAGGTCCACTGGTCATATCACATACTGTCCCATCCAGAGGCAGCTGGCCTCAGAAAATGTTGAACAGCCTTTTAAAGGCACAGAGTTGGACTGTGAAGAAGAAAGCTGAGCACCTAAGAATGGATGCTTTTGAACTGTGGTGTTGGAGAAGACTCTTGAGAGTCCCTTGGACTGCAAGGAGATCCAACCAGTCCAATCTAAAGGAGATCAGTCCTGGGTGTTCTTTGGAAGGAATGATGCTAAAGCTGAAACTCCAATACTTTGGCCACCTCATGCGAAGAGTTGACTCATTGGAAAAGACTCTGATGCTGGGAGGGATTGGGAGCAGGAGGAAAAGGGGACGACAGAGGATGAGATGGCTGGATGGCATCACCTACTGGATGGACGTGAGTTTGAGTGAACTCTGGGAGTTGGTGATGGACAGGGAGGCCTGGTGTGCTGCAATTCATGGGGTCGCAAAGAGTCAGACATGCCTGAGCAACTGAACTGAACTGAACTGAACTCAAAATTCCAGTGTGGTGGCAACACTGAAAGGTTGGGGCACCATCCTTCAGCATGTAGTATATGTGGAGAGAACATTATGTGTGCTGGGTCCCCATGGGGAAGAATACATGGGCCTGGGAAGAAAGGGGTGCAAGCAGAAGTAACCCAACTTACCATTACTCCCAAGGACCCAGAGAGGGGTTTTTTACTTCCTGCCTCTGCACCTCTGAGCTTTGTAGAGTTGGAGGTTCTGATATCTAAAGAAGGTGTAATCTTGCCAGGGGACACAAGAAGGATCTTACTGAACTATAAGCACTAGCTGCCGCCAGCACATTTTGGACTTCTGTGTCCAGGGACTAGCCTGAGAGAAGAGCCACCATATTGGCAGAAGTAATTGACCCTGATCAGCGGGAGATGGTAAGGCAGTTTTTACTCAGCGTGGACAGGGAGGGAATAAGTGTGGAATTTCTGTGACGCAGTGGGGCATTTGCCTGTTACTCCAGGTGTTTCTTGACTTCCTACTTTAGCATTCCAGTCCCCTATAATGAAAAGGACATCTTTTTTGGGTGTTAGTTCTAAAAGGTCTTGTAGGTCTTCATAAAACCGTTCAACTTCAGCTTCTTCAGTGTTACTGGTCGGGGCATAGACTTGGATAAATGTGATACTGAATGGTTTGCCTCGGAGACGAACAGAGATCATTCTGTCGTTTTTGAGATTGCATCCAAGTACTGCATTTCGGACTCTTTTGTTGACCATGATGGCTACTCCATTTCTTCTGAGGGATTCCTGCCCGCAGTAGTAGATATAATGGTCATCTGAGTTAAATTCACCCATTCCAGTCCATTTTTGGCCATCTCATTGGAAAAGACTCTGATGGTGGGAGGGATTGGGGGCAGGAGGAGAAGGGGACGACCGAGGATGAGATGGCTGGATGGCATCATGGACTCGATGGACGTGAGTCTGAGTGAACTCTGGGAGATGGTGATGAACAGGGAGGCCTGGCGTGCTGTGATTCATGGGGTCGCAAAGAGTTGGACATGACTGAGCGACTGAACTGAACTGAGTAGGGCATTTCCTTGCCCTTTTGATTGGACACATGCAGCAGATCTAGTCTGAGAAGGGTGTGCTTACTCACAGCATGATTACCAGACCCTTCAGGAATGTAGGCTCAGATTGACAAATACGTTATGGATCAGGTTCTTGGCCTCTTTAATCAACAGAAATGGACCACAGGCCAGATAAGAAATTTAGACCTTAGGCTTTACTTGGTGCTATGGGTTAAGCGTAGGGGTGTGTCCAGGGGTCTGGCAGGGAGTGGCTCAGGTGGTTTGCCCCCCACACCCCTTAGGTGATGTTTTGTGTAAGGAGCATGCACTGTACCCTGCTTTTGCTCCTGACTCTCCTTTTGCTCCAGGCTCTTCAAAAATGGCAGCTGGGGTTTTTGGTCTCTTTGTATCCTTTGTCCAGAATTTGCCCTAACTGTGGCATACATGCAGTTATTTTTAGTCCCATATAGTTTCTTTGTATTTTGTTGCTGGAGGAGATGTGTGTCTAGTTACAAGCATTGCTGGCACTGCAGCAAAGGGTCCCAGGTCCCAGCCTGTCTCAAGGTCACCCTACCAGGTGAGTCATCAAGACCAGCCAAGGTGACAGATGACAGTGAGGGAAATTTAGAAAGGAGGAGGCAGGGTGTGAGTACCAGTTGCAGGCCTGAGATCAGTGGTGGTGATGAGGACGATAGTCTTTCACTCAGCAGTCCCTTCCTCCCGTGGAACCATGGAGGAGCTACTCCCCAGGCCCTTGTGGAGAGGGAGATGTGTGTGACCACAGGAGTGTGTCTCAGAACTCCTACTGTGGGCAGCATAATCGATGTCCTCAGCTGCTGTGTTCTACAACAGCACCACAATTTGCTCCAAGGCCCTATTTCCTGTGGTCTGTTTCCAGCCAGGGACGGTACACAGCAGGCCCGTTCCTGTGAGACAGAGGGCACCTCTGACAGGAGATTTTGGCCTGAGAATCCTACATCAGCTTTGCAGAAACTCTGAACGTGTGGCATTCTGAGGCTCCTGCAGTACTCTCTTCCTTCTTTCCCTCGCTCCTTCTTTTGGGTCAGATGTGTGTCACTATCTGGCACATCTCAGCCTTCTCCAGCTTTCTCCCCATTTCTTTTCCCACAGGCACTTCCCGCAGTTACTTGGAAGTCTAGTCTGATCTTGATATCTGCTTCTTGCTTCTGAACTAACACAGGTAGGTAGAAATTTACTGACTTTATAGATGAAGAAACTGTGCTTCAGTGAGGTTGAGTGACTTACTCAAGGTTATATTGTCAATAAGAGCCATAATTTAAATCTGAGATCATCTGGCTTCAAAGCCCATGTGCCTAGATTTCATATCTCCTTTTTTCCTGCTTCTGCAGTTTCTGTTGCCTTCATTCGCTCCCAGGCTCCTGGAAAGGCTTTTGAATATTCTAGTTTGTCCCTACCCTGCAAAGGCAGGAGGACTTTTGGGTACACTTATAACAGAATGTGAAAGAAAGAACATTGTACGCTTGGGATCAGTTATAGTTCTTGAGGTTAAAGAGGCTCCCCGTCCTGCAAAGGAGAAACTCAGGGGACAGTGTTGGTGAACTTCCCCTCCTTTCCTGGAGAGTGTTTTTGGAGTGTTAAACTGGAAGTTCAGAATTTTATTTTATAAGAAAAACTGTATGACTTTAAACCAGATCTTACTAGTACCTGTCCCCCTCCAAACTCTTGGATGAATTTTTAAGGTTTCCTCTTCTTTTTAAAAAAAAATTAATTTATTTTTGGCTCTCTGGGGCTTTCCGTGCAGCATGTGGGATATTTTGTTACATTGCGTTAGCTTTGTAGTTGTTATGTCTGGGCTTAGTTTCCCCAAGGCATGTGAGCTCTTAGTTTCCTGACTAGGGATCTAACCCAGATCTGCTTCCCTGAAAGGGGAATTCTTAACCATTGGACCACCAGGGAAGTCCAGGGTTTCTTCTTCTTAATTAAATAAGACACAGAATTTTTAAGAATGAAAATCAAGGGTGTGTGGACTGTGTGGTCGAGCACCACCTGTGGAATTCATTCACCCATTCCTGGTCACAGTTTCTCTCACTGCCCTGGCCTCAAGGAGACCCTGCTCTTTTACCATGCTGATTTTCACATGGACATACAGCTCTATGGAGATTCCCTGTTGAAAGCTGCAGTATCTGAATGAGACGTTAGTAAAGGATAACAAAAGGAAAGCCAGCCTAGGGAGTGCCATCTGTCAGTAGCAGGTGATATGGCTTGCAAGTCAGCTTTGTTTTTAGAATCTGCAGGATGCATTCCATCTATGGAGAGGTCACCCAGATCTTCCCTTCCTGGCCCTTTGTGGGCCTCCCAAACCACTGCCTTTTACAGGAGTGAGACCAGATAGCTGTCTGCCTTGGGGCCCACTTTAATTGTTCTGTTTCAGATAAATTGTTCCCTTTCTTTGTCGAGGATCCGAGCTTGTTCTCGGGGCTTCCCAGCTGGTGCTAGTGGTAAAACAACCTGCCTGCACATGCAGGAGACATAAGAGATGTGGGTTTGATCCCTGGGTCAGGAAGATTCCTTGGAGGAGGGCATATCAACTCACTCCAATATTCTTGCCTGGAGAATCCCATGGACAGGAAAGCCAGGCAGGCTACAGTCCATAGGGTTGCAAAGAGTCAAACATGACTGAAGCAACTTAGCACGCACGCATGCACGCACACACGCTTACCCGAGATATTTAACACAGGGAATCATTTCATCTGACTGCTGAAACTTCATCTCTTTCCAGTAGGGATGAAGTTTGCACAGTGTATCATAATTCAACCCCTTCTTCTCACCTACCTTCATCTACATCATCATTTTCCTCTCTAATGGATCATTCCCATATTCTCATCTGCACATAAGCATGCTGTGATATATTAATACCATCTTAAAAACCAAACCACAGAACAAATGTACTCTGTTCTACAACCATTTTCAGTTTATGACTCTTTTCTCTGTTCTCCTTTCTAGTATAATTGTTATCTGTCTCCACTTTTTACTGCACCCACACATCAGTTAGACCTTTATCCCTACCATTCCACTGAGAATGCTCTTGTGAGGTCCTCAGTGGCCTCCAGGTTATGAAATCCAGCATTTAATTCTCAGTCTCCACTTTGTCCACTAGGCAATATTAACATAGTCGATTACTTCCTTGGACCTTCAAATGGATGTTCACTTGACTTTGGAGATACCGCACACCCTTGGTTTCCTGCCTACATTCATGAAGCTTTCCATCTCATATTCCTTATCATCTTGAAGTGCCCTAGGACTCTAGCCTCAGACCTTTTCTGTACCTATGAAAGTGAAAGTGAAGTTGATCAGTCACGTCCAAATCTTTGCAGCCCAGTGGACTGTAGCCTACCAGGCTCCTCTGTCCATGGGATTTTCCAGGCAAGAGTACTGGAGTGGGTTGCCATTTCCTTGTCCAGGGGATCTTCCCAATCGAGGGATCGAATCTAGGTCTTCCTGCATTGCAGGCAGATGCTTTACTGTCTGAGCCATCAGGGAAGTCCCTTTTCTCTACCTATATTCATACCCTATTAAGGGTTGGCAAACTACTTCTATAAAGGACCAGATAGTAAATATTTTTGGTTTTGTGGGCCACATGATCTCTTGCAACTACTCAAGAAGCCATAGACAGTACAAACAAGGATGTTGATGATTGTCATGATTGTTATATGTATTCAGTGGATATTATGAGCTTTACACTGTGAAATAAACAATATTTGTCAACCTGGTATTTTAGCATAGTTGTTGTTCAGTCGCTCAGTCATGTCCGACTGTTTACAGTCCCATGAACTGCAGCACACCAGGCTTCCCTCTCCTTCACTATCTCCCAGAGCTTGCTCAAACCCATGTCCATTGACTCAGTGATACCAGCCAACCATCTTGTTGTCCCCTTCTCCCCCTGCCTTCTGTCTTTCCCAGCATCAGGGTCTTTTCTAATGAGTAGATTCTTCTAATTAGGTGGCCAAAGTATTGGAGTTGCAGCTTCAGCATCAGTCCTTCTAATGAATATTTAGGATTGATTTCATTTAAGATTGACTGGTTGGATCTCCTTGTAGCCCAAGGGACTCTCAAGGGTCTTCTCGAACACTACAGCTCAAAAGCATCAATTCTTTGGTGTTCAGCCTTCTTTATGATCCAACTCTCACATCCATACATGACCACTGGAGAAACCATAGCTTTGACTCTATGGACCTTTGTTGGCAAAGTAATGTCTCTGCTTTTTAATATGCTGTCTAGGTTGGTCATAGCTTTTCTTCCAAGGAGCAAGTGTCTTCTAATTCATGGCTGCAGTCACCGTCTGCAGTGATTTTAGAGCAGAAGTCTGTTAAAGTCTGTTTACTGTTTCCATTGTTTCCCCACCTATTTGCCTTGAAATAATAGAACCAGATGCCATGATTTTTGTTTTTAGCATAATCACCTGAGCATTACTGGAGCTTAGATGGAGAAAAAGATTCCTACCTGTGTACGGGATGGGAGGAGTTATATTTTGAAATGTGTATATTTCTCCAGGGTCTTGTGCCCAATTTTGTTTAAAATTCAAGGGTTTTAAAATACTCTGCTGATAAAGGTCCATCTAGTCAAAGCTATGGTTTTTCCATTAGTCATGTATGGATGTGAGAGTTTGACCATAAAGAAAGCTGAGCACTGATGAATTGATGGTTTTAAATTGTGGTGTTGGAGAAGACTCTTAGAGAGTCCCTTGGACTGCAAGAAGGTCAAACCAGTCAATCCTAAAGGAAATCAGTTCTGAACATTCATTGGAAGGACTGATGCTGAAGCTGAAACTCCAATACTTTGGCCGCTTGATGTGAAGAACTGACTCCTTTGAAAAGACCCTGATGCTGGGAAAGAATGAAGCGAGGAGGGGAAAGGGACGACAGAGGATGAGATCGTTGGTTGGCTTTACTGAGTCAATGGACATGAGTTTGCGCAAGCTCTGGGAGTTGGTGATGGACAGGGAAGCCTGGCGTGCTGCCGTTCATGGGGTTGCAAAGAGTCGGACACTACTGAGCAACTTAACTGAACTAAAAAAGGCTCAAGGCTTAATTTGAACTTGTTTTTCTTATTAATGTCAGCATTCAGTGTTTTCTCATGTGGGAGAAGGATGTGTGTAGGGAATGGAGGGTGGCTTGGGTGTGGCTGGGGGGAGGAATGAGGGACAGCTTCTTATTAGGGTCTGAGAAAAAGGGCGGTTACTTTATTTGTTGAGATGGGGTGATTAAACTCCCAAAGTGAATTTTGAGAGACAGCTGCACACAAAAAAGATGATGATTAGAACTAATTACTGTTGTAGATGTTTTGCATTTTTATGGCACTTCCTATTTACAAAGAATTTTGTAATCGCTGATTAACTTTCCCACACCAGAACCTTGTGACAGGGGCAACAGTACCACAGATGTTTGTATTTGTTTTCTGGGAAGAAATTTGAGCTGCTTTGGCCACATACTAGAATTGAGGAATCAAAATCCTTATTGCAGCTCTTTTAACTTCCTGTGTGACTTTGAGAGTACAAATGTGAACACTGTTAAAATTATTCTGTAATCTTATTATGAAGAATAACTCATGAAGATTATTTAGTACTTTGCTAAGTTAAAAGGAGATCTTTATGTAGGTATATAGTAACAATACTAACTTCTCAAAAATTGTTTCCTCCAGTTTTTTAAAAATTAATAATAGTGGCTATATCATATTTTTACATATCAAGTGCTTAGCATAGTGCCTAACATATGTACCTAATAAGTACTTAATAAGTGTTACCCATTATTAATACTGCAACAAGAACCATGTAACATATGCATTCTATAAAAATTTAAAAAAATTTTTTTTTTGGCTTCGTTGGATCTTTGTTGCCTCATGTGGGCTTTTCTCTAGCTGTAGCTAGCTGGATCTTCTGTAGTTGTGGTGTGTGGGCTTCTCATTGAGGTTGCAGGGCATTTTTTGTTGCAGGGCATGGGCTCTAGGGCTCTCAGGCTCAGTAGTTTTGGCTCACAGGTTTAGTTGACCTGAAGCATGTGGGATTTTCCTGGACCAGGGATTCAACCCATGTCCCCTGCATTGGCAGCCTCCTGTTAGATGGTCCAGGTAGGAACCTTTTCCTCCATCTAAGCTCCAGTAATGCTCAGGTAATTATGCTAAAAACAAAAATCATGGCATCTGGTTCTATTACTTCAAGGCAAATAGGTAGGGAAACAATGGAAACAGTAAACAGACTTTAACAGACTTCTGCTCTAACAGAAGTCTGTTAGATTCTTAACCACTGGACCATCTAACAGGAGGCTGCCAATGCAGGGGACACGGGTTGAATCCCTGGTCAACCACTGGACCATCCGTGAAGTCCACACACACATTCTTATTGCTTCTACTTGATTGCTTTAGTGTTCCTGTCTTGTATAAAAATGCATGCAGGTGTACATTCACTTATTCAGCAATATTCATTGAGTGACTACTGTTTATCAGACATTGTGCTTAGAGCTAGGGATAGAGTTCAGTTCAGTTCAGTTCACTCGCTCAGTTGTGTCCGACTTTTTGCGACACCATGTATCACAAAATGCCAGGCCTCCCTGTCCATCACCAACTCCCGGAGTTCACTCAAACTCACGTCCATCGAGTCAGTGATGCCATCCAGCCATCTCATCCTCTGTCGTCCCCTTCTCCTCCTGCCCCCAATCCCTCCCAGCATCAGAGTCTTTTCCAATGAGTCAACTCTTCGCATGAGGTGGCCAAAGTATTGGAGTTTCAGCTTTAGCATCATTCCTTCCAAGGAACACCCAGGGCTGATCTCCTTTAGAATGGACTGGTTGGATCTCCTTGCAGTCCAAGGGACTCTCAAGAGTCTTCTCCAACACCACAGTTCAAAAGCATCAATTCTTCGGTGCTCAGCTTTCTTCACAGTCCAACTCTCACATCCATACATGACTCCTGGAAAAACCATAGCCTCGACTAGACGGACCTTTGTTGGCAAAGTAATGTCTCTGCTTTTTAATATGTTATCTAGGTTGGTCATAACTTTCCTTCCAAGGAGTAATTTCATGGCTTCAGTCACCATCTGCAGTGATTTTGGAGCCCCCCACAATAAAGACTGACACAGTTTCCAGTTTCCCCATCTATTTCCCATGAAGTGATGGGACTAGATGCCATGATCTTCATTTTCTGAATGTTGAGCTTTAAGCCAACTTTTTCACTCTCCTCTTTCACTTTCATCAAGAAGATTTTTAGTCCCTTTTCACTTTCTGCCATAAGAGTGGTGTCATCTGCATATCTGAGGTTATTGATATTTCTCCCGGTAATCTTGATTCCAGCTTGTGCTTCTTCCAGCCCAGCGTTTCTCATGATGTGCTCTGCATATAAGTTAAATAAGCAGGGTGACAATATACAGCCTTGACGTACTCCTTTTCCTATTTGGAACCAGTCTGTTATTCTATGTCCAGTTCTAAACAGTGGTGAACAAAAAAGGAATACCTGCTTGCATGAAGCTTATGTTCTAGCAGGAGGGGAAGGACTCACGTTATCTAACTTCTACTAGAAAATGTTCTAGTAGGAGTTAGGCTGGCGTGGAGAGGACAGAAGCATGATTAGGGTATATTTGGGATATGTATGAAAATTTCTGAATTTTTACATAATAATAGTATTTTGTTATAGCAGTAGGTGAAGTATTTATTTGTAAGCTATTCATTTTTATAGAAGTATTTAAATTTCCTGGTGGCTCAGAAAGTAAAGAATGTGTCTGCAATGTGGGAGACCCAGGTTTGAGCCAGGAAGATCCCCTGGAGAAGGAAATGGCAACCCATTCGAATATTCTTGCCTGGAAAATCCCATGGACAGAGGAACCCGGTGGGCTACAGTCCATGGGGTCACAAAGAGTCAGTCATAACTGAGTGCCTAATACACACACACTCATATATTTTATTTGAAGACAAATATGCTTATGATTTTATAAAATATTTAAAGAAAGCATTATTTCATTTATTATAATATCAATGCTAATGACACCATACTGAAACTTTTAAGGATAGAAAAAGTATCCATAATTTCATTACAATATTATTCCGTCTAAATTGCCTGCTTCAACATAGGAAAAATAGGCTCAGTTTCCTGACATTTGGGCATGGCTTGGAGTTGCAGACAGCTCAGAGGGATGGTAGTAGTAGGGAAGAATATTAGATAATGGCAAGTGACTCCCTTAGGGCCTGCTCTGATGGGACGGAGTAAAGGGAGAGGAATATTGACCATGCTGAAAAAGAACAGGTGAAGGTGAGTAGACTGAGTCAGGATTAAATCCCTGGGACATGACAGGTGCCAAAAGACCAGAGAGAAGGTTCTGGAGGTAGAGAAGAGCCCCAGGTCCTCACTTGTTTTCTCAAACTCAGGTGATTTCTGGGGAAATAGCTGCCTCTACCCCACAACATAAAGACTTAACACTTTTCTTTCTGTTAGGGTTTTAGGGCAATGGATTGAAATGCAAGCCAGAGTCCTGCCAAGATAACCCTGAAACAAGTTAATTTTGGGTTCTACAGGCTGTGAGTTTGGCCCCTTGCCCTCTTTTCCAGCTGCCACCAAAGTCTTCTCAGTCTGGGTTCTGCCTGGATACATCTAAATTGGGATGCAGTTTCCGAATTTATTCTTCACTCTTCATACACTGAAATGAGTGTATGAACAATTTGTAGATTTTTAAGGTTAGAATTAGAGTTATGAAATTGAAAAGTATGTCAAAAATATCATCTGGGAAGTTTCTCTCCATGTCCCTGACCCTGTCTGAAAAGTGTGTGTGCTTGTTTTTCCTGCGTAAACTGTCAGTTCTCTGATGGCAAGATTCCATAAACTAAGACCAATAGTCACACAACTCCTGGAAATCTTCATGAATAGGAGGAGTAAATGTCCCCGAACTTGATGAAAATGTTTTGGAGGCTCTTCTGCCTTCTTCTAGGCCCCTTTCTGAGACACTCCCTTGAGTGTCTGGGTGCAGGCTCTGGTGTGAGCACTAGCTGGCAAACCCTTAAGCTTTCTTATTCTTGACACTAGGCTCACTGGATTCCTGGTACCTCCTTTAACAGTGCAGCCTACATGCTCTGTCATTCTGTCAGAAAATCCTATAAGGGCAAGGAGAAAATTCATTTCAGTAGGAAACTCCCATATAGTGTCTCTGATCTCAGATTCCTTCAGTTTCACCAGAGGAGAAGTCAGCCAGGTCATCCTCTGCCATGAAGAGACCTAGGCATGAGTCCACGGCAGCACTTCAGTGCACTGAGAAACCTGCACAAACGTATGGCTCATCCCAGGTGCTGAGAATTTAAACTTCAGGCTTGGATGACGCCCCTAGACACGTTAGGGAGATAGCCAACAGTTTTTCTACTTTACATGGAAATGCTAATTTCATTGCAAAAGAGAAGTACCAAAATAGTATTATGATTTTAACAGTGAAATGTAGGAGTGTGGAATTTGTCATGTTACAGACAAATTAAGCATGAAATGCAAATACCACATCAGAGTGTGCTGGATATCCAGATCTCAGCTGAAATTCTCTGAAGGGTTACAAATGGCTAACTAGTGCATCTGACTAAGAGGGCTACTGTGTGAAGCGATTGGAGAGAGTAGAAATAAAGGATGTAGAAGAGGAGGAGGCAGTCTTAGGTTTGTGACGTCTCCTCAGCTCATCTGGTGAAGTTGTTCGTAGATTTGAATATTTACAGGAATGAATACACTGAAATATATATATACATATTTGAGAGTTTATAATGGTTCCTTGGGAGAATAATACTTATGATTATGTGACAACTTGAAGACTGTCTTGGTACGTTTGGGCTTCTGTAACAATACCGTAGACTGGGTGGCTTTTAAATAACAGAATTTATTTCTTATGGTCCTAGAGACCGAAGTCCAAGATCAAGGTGCCAGTCAGTAGCTTCAGTACCCAGTGAGGGCCTGCTTCCTGGTTCATAGATGGCCATCTTTTTGTTGTAATCTGAGATCGTGGAAAACAGAGGGGAAGTGAGCTCTATTGTGACCCTTTTAAGGGTATATATATAGTAATCCCATTCATGAGGGTTCCACCCTCATGACCTCATCTAATCTAAATTACCTCTCAAAGGCCCCACTTCTGAATACCATCACTTTGAGGTTAGGGTTTCAATCTGTGAATTTGTAGGAGGACATAACATTTAGTCCATACAAAGACATCTGATAACCTGCAATTGTGATTGCTTCAATCCTCTGTTCAGAGTCCTCGAATGGATCCTAGTGCCAGTAGCACAAGTCATCCATTATTTATTGGTTGGCTCATATTTTTTTCATTCTTTCTACAAATATTTATTGAGTAGCTGATCTAATCTTACCTTTGAGCCCCGCCCTTTTGTTTGCCGGGCATCCCAGGTGGCATTAGTGGTAAAGAATCTGCTTGCCAGTGCAGGAGACTTAAGAGATGCAGGTTCGATCCCTAGGTGAGGAGGTTTCCCTGGAGAAGGAAGTGGGCTTTGTTTGAATCTCTGACTTGTTTTGAACAGCATTAGAAAAGTCTTTATACATATAGATTTGTTGTTTAGTCACTGAGTTATGTCCTGCTCTTTTGGGATCCCATGGACAGTAGCCAGTCAGGCTCCTCTGTTCATGGATTTCCCAGGTAAGAACAGTGGAGTGTGTTGCCATTTCCTTCTCCAGGGGATCTTCCTGACCTGGGGATCAAACCCTTGTCTCCTGCATTGCAGGCAGACACTTTACCATCTGAGCCACCTGGGAAACCCAAACAGAGCCATTAGAGGAGACATTTTACCGTAATTTTTGTAAGAGTTCATAGTTTGGTAGCTTCCAGTGTATTAAAAATATTGTAGAGGGCCCATTAGACAGTGCATGATATTGTGTATTTATTTTTATTTTATTTTTTAAGCATTTTAAGAGATGTTTAACTTTATTATAAAAGAAATGCAGATTAAAACTGTATCAATATGGTTTTTATCCAAAAAACCCAAACATTTTTAATCTATTAATGACCAAAATATTTTTGACACACTGTATTAATGATATTCATAAATTGCTGCTAAGACCACAAATTAGCTTAACCTATTGAGAGCAATTTGGAAAGATCTTTCAAAATTATAAATTAATCTAAATTCAATTTTATGTAATTTATCCTCTCTAGGATATCTTCTATATTGTACACAAAGTGAAAGTGAAGTCGCTCAGTCATATCCGACTCTTTGCGACCCCATGGACTGTAGCCCACCAGGCTCCTCTGCCCTTGGGACTTTCCAGGCAATAGTACTGGAGTGGATTGCCATTTCCTTCTCCAGGGGATCTTCCCGACCCAGGGATCGAATCCGGGTCTCCTGCATTGTAGATAGACGCTTTACCATCTGAGCCACCAGGGAAGTCTATATTGTACACAAACAAAACAACAAATACTCAGTCATCCAATGAAACACTGTTTGCAATCACATAAAATTATCAACACACAGATGGCCTTGAATGGGAATCATAGACTGAAATACTATGCAGTTAGTTTTTATTTATTTTTTAAATATAAATTTATTTATTTTAATTGGAGGTTAATTACTTTACAATATTGTATTGGTTTTGCCATGCATCAACATGAATCCACCACAGGTATACACGTGTTCTCCATCCTGAGCCCCCCTCCCTCCTCCCTTCCTGTACCATCCCTCTGGGTCATCCCAGTGCACCAGCCCCAAGTATCCAGTATCATGCATCGAACCTGGACTGGCGATTTGTTTCATATATGATATTATACATGTTTCAATGCCATTCTCCCAAATCATCCCACCCTCTCCCTCTTCTACAGAGTCCAAAAGACTGTTCTATACATCTGTGTCTTTTTGCTGTCTCGCATACAGAGTTATCGTTACCATCTTTCTAAATTCCATATATATGCGTTAGTATACTGTATTGGTGTTCTTCTTTCTGGCTTACTTCACTCTGTATAATAGGTTCCAGTTTCATCCACCTCATTAGAATGGATTCAAATGTATTCTTTTTAATGGCTGAGTAATACTCCATTGTGTATATGTACCACAGCTTTCTTATCCATTCGTCTGCTAATGGACATCTAGGTTGCTTCCAAGTCCTGGCTATAATATTTAAAAAAAATAGTTACTGTGAGATGAAAATGGCACTTGAGCTGTGTAATCTTCCTCCCCAAACCCTGTAATCCCAGTCTAATTAAAAAAACAATAGACAAATTCCAATAGAGGGGCATCTTACAGTATACCTGACCAGTTGTCCTTAGCCTCAAAAACAAGGGAAGTCCTGTCACAGATGAGAGGAGTCTCAGCAGACATGCATGACAAGTAAATGTATGTGGTGTCCTGGGTGGGATCCAGAAAAAGAAAAGGAACTTTAGATGAAAACAATGTAAATCTGAATACAATGTGGACTTTAATAGTAATAATGTATTAATATAAGTTCATTAATGATAACAAATGTGCCATGCTAATATAATAATAATTAATAATAAAGAAAACTGAGGGGAGAGAGGAAAGGGAAGTAAATGGGAACTTTCAGCACTGTCTCCATTTTTCAATAAATCTAAACCTTCTAGAAAATAGTATATTAATTACACAATAAACTACATTTAAAAAATGAAGTTAAAGTTAAACACTTCTGAAGTGTTTGGAAGCCCTAAAACACTTTAGTGAAACCCAGGCTTTTGCTGAGCACAGCATGAAAACTCCTGGCCTAATCAATATAAAATGATTCTTAATGTAATTCATTTTCTAGCACAGGCAGTCCTTTGCACGGTTGTCTGGGACCATAAAAAGAACTATATAGGCTGAAATTGTGATCTTAAAAATCAATGAATGGGAAAAATTACAGTTGTTTAGTGACTTTAAATTTTTTTTTGTCAAAACATTAAAAAGTCCATTATGGTCAGTGGTAATGAATATGGAAATGAAAAAAGTAGTAAAGCTAATATTTAGTACACTCTAATTAGAAATATTGAGTTGTAAAGTTTTGTGTTTTTTTTTGGTAACGAAAGCTTACCAAGATACTACTGCTAAGGCTTTTCCCTTCCTCTGTCTCTAAATTCTTAACTAATGTCTTAAGGCATACAGAGTGGTCTTTCCTACTTATGAGATATTTTGGAGGGTATGTTTTATATCTTTTTCAATAAGTCTTTCAACACTGAAGAGTTATGTAGGTGTGAGTACTTCACTGATTTCATTAGATGAAAAATCCCCCATTATTTTTGTTCACTACTATTCAAAAGCTTCTGAGTATTAAAATCAAACTACTCACTGATGCTTTCAAGTTTCAAAATTATGGAGTAATTTGTATAAGAAAAAAGAGGTTTCATTTTATAATATTATAGTCCATATACATGGAAAGTTTATGTTCTTCTTTGAAACACTATTTTTTTAAAGAAGATTGCATATTATAGCAGTGGAAATAATGCTCTCACACACCATCTGAATTGTTTTGCTAAGATTCATTAGAACAGTTTCTATCAAAAGAAGAAAAAACTCATCAAGAATGATTTGAATAGTGCTTGCCTTCTTATAATGTAACTTAGGGTATGGAGTGAGCATCTTTTCTATGCCTTTCCAAATTCTCATATTCCTTCCAAGTCTAGATCAGGTTCCAACATTTTATCCTTTTTTTTTCAATGATATAAAATATCTCTGAGGGTTACTTGAATGTGAACTATTTTTCCAGCATCACGTGCTCTGGGACATGATCATCCTTTCCTCATTTATGCTTTGCTCATTCCTCTGCTGCATTTCTAAGGTCTCTCGAATGGTGGCAGTGTCATGGTCAGTTATTTCTTCCGTAACTTCGTTTATGTTTGATTCATTTTTCATCTTGAGCATTATCACTTTTTGATCCTTTACTGTACCTCATGGAACAACAGACTGGTTCCAAATAGGAGAAGGAGTACGTCAAGGCTGTATATTGTCACCCTGCTTATTTAACTTATATGCAGAGTACATCATGAGAAACGCTGGACTGGAAGAAACACAAGCTGGAATCAAGATTGCCGGGAGAAATATCAATAACCTCAGATATGCAGATGATACCACCCTTATGGCAGAAAGTGAAGAGGAGCTAAAGAGCTTCTTGATGAAAGTGAAAGAGAATGAAAAAGTTGGCCTAAAGCTCAACATTCAGAAAACGAAGATCATGGCATCTGGTCCCATCACTTCATGGGAAATAGATGGGGAAGCAGTGGAACATTGTCAGACTTTCCTTTTTTGGGCTCCAAAATCACTGCAGATGGTGACTGCAGCCATGAAATTAGAAGACGCTTACTCCTTGAAAGAAAAGTTATGTCCAACCTAGATAGTATTTTCAAAAGCAGAGACATTACTTGGCCAACTAAGGCCCGTCTAGTCAAGGCTATGGTTTTTCCTGTGGTCATATATGGACGTGAGAATTGGGCTGTGAAGAAGGCTGAGTGCCGAAGAATTGATGCTTTTGAACTGTGGTGTTGGAGAAGACTCTTGAGAGTCCCTTGGACTGCAAGGAGATCCAACCAGTCCATTCTGAAGGAGATCAGCCCTGGGATTTCTTTGGAGGGAATGATGCTAAAGCTGAAATTCCAGTACTTTGGCCACCTCATGCGAAGAGTTGCCTCATTGGAAAAGACTCTGATGCTGGGAGGGATTGGGGGCAGGAGGAGAAGGGGACGACCGAGGATGAGATGGCTGGATGGCATCACGGACTCGATGGACGTGAGTCTGAGTGAACTCCGGGAGATGGTGATGGACAGGGAGGCCTGGCGTGCTGCGATTCATAGGGTCGCAAAGAGTCGGACATGACTGAGGACTAAACTGGCTGACTGACTGACTGTACCTCAACCTTTTTTGGCTAATTCCTTCTTTGGAGTATCTTCTTTCGTAAAGTGCTACATATCCAGAGATATGGAGATGATAAAGCAATATTCTTTGTTGTCTGTGTGTGAACTGAATAACCCATGTGCTGAGACCAGTCAATTTGAAAGAAGTGTTGCATTTGCCACTCACTGTGGTGCTCATCTGTTATTTATGTAGTGATTTGTGGACTAAAAACTTAAAAGTGAGGTTTGTGTTTCATGCAGTTACTCACAGTGAATATATTATGGGTAATTGAAATTTGTGTGCATATTGGTATTATTTAACTAAAGTGTGGTAACTGAAGTTTGTGTATATTGAAATTGTGCCAGGTGAGGATGAAATTGTGCCAAGTGAGGACTGTCTCTGTAACTGTATGTCTAAAAGATTAGTCCTAATCCTTTTACTGTCTTATAATTTAATTCAGTTTAGTTCAGTCGCTCAGTCATGTCTGACTCTTTGCAACCCCATGGACTGCAGCATGCCAGGCTTCCCTGTCCATCACCAACTCCCAGAGCTTGCTCTAACTCATGTTGATTGAGTTGGTAATGCCATCCAAACATCTCGTCCTCTGTCGTCCCCTTCTCCTCCTGCCTTCAATCTTTCCCAGCATCAGGGTCTTTTCCAATGAGTCAGTTCTTCGTATCAAGTGGCCAAAGTATTGGAGTTTCAGCTTCAGCATCAGTCCTTCCAATGAATATTCAGGACTGATTTCCTTTAGGATTGACTGGTTTGATCTTGCAGTTCAAGGGACTCTCAGGAGTCTTCTCCAGCACCACAGTTCAAAAGCATCAATTCTTCAGCACTCAGCTTTCTTTATGGTCCAACTCTCACATCTGTACATAACTACTGTAAAAACTATAGCTTTGGCTATATGGACCTTTGTTGGCAAAGTAATGCCTCTGCTTTTTTAATATGCTGTCTAGGCTGGTCACAGCTTTTCTTCCAAGGAGCAAGTGTCTTTTAATTTCATGGCTGCGGTCACCATCTGCAGTGATTTTGGAGCCCCCAAAATAAATTCTGTCATGATTTCCATTGTTTCCCCATCTATTTGCAATGAAGTGATGGGACCAGATGCTATGATCTTAGTTTTCTGAATGTTGAGTTTTAATCCAACTTTTTCACTCTCCTCTTTCACTTTCATCAAGAGGCTGTTTAGTTCCTCTTCACTTTCTGCCATAAGGGTGGAGTCATCTGCATATCTGAGGTTATTGATATTTCTCCCAGCAATCTTGATTTCAGCTTGGGCTTCATCCAGCCTGGCATTTCACAGGATGTACTCTGCATAGAAGTTAAATAATAAGCAGGGTGACAATATACAGCCTTCACGTACTCCTTTCTCAATTTGGAAAAATTGTTGTTCCATGTCTGGTTCTTGACCTGATGCAGATTTCTTGGGAGGCAAGTAAGGTGGTCTGGTATTCCCATCTCTTGAAGAATTTTCCTCATTTTGTTGTGATCCACACAGTCAAAGATAATTTGATTAGCTATTATAAAATGCTATGACTTCCTGAGAAGATACATACTCATTTTAAAGGCAAACTGAAAAATGAGAGGGTTCATTTGGTCTCAATACCTACATTCAGTTTTCACACTTAAGAGTTCAGAGCACAGTCCTGTAGGACAGTGAAAGTCGTCATCAGACGCATTTATTTTAAGAGCTAGCACTACATGACACTGTGGTGGACAAAGAAGATGAAAAATCAGAAAAAGGAAACCTTCAGATCATAAGAGCTTAAATTGTGTATGATCCGAGATACCTCCCTGCACCTACCATACCATATCTGGTTGTCATAGAGGCTGAACCATGTTCAAAAGAGGGACTTGGGCTAAGTAACCTTTTATAATTTGAGAGAATCCCTATAATCTTAGCTAGGAAAAAGCTAAGGGAAAAAAGATATATTATTTCAACATGTAGGTCTAGTGTCTTAAAAATTTTTTTCCCCAGAAAACTCTGTGAGTTCCCAGTTGGTAGAATAAGTGACCATTTCCTTCTCCCTGAGAACCCTTAGCTGAGGTTGTCATTGACAGGTGGGACCCACACCCACTCACCCATGTTATAAATGCTTTCATTCATGCACATACAAAATCATATAACTAGCCCAGAAAATCTAATCACAAGGCAAGATATCCCTACTGACTGCAAAACCAAATCTATCTGTAAATACTCTTCTTAGACAATATTCTGGAGTAAGAGGTTTATGCCGTCCATGCAGGGAGGTCAGCCATAGAGGCTTTTTTTCTGGTGCTGTCTTAAGTGCAGAATAAACAGTTGTCAAATCTACTAATTGCTGGCTTCTTGGAGACAGTGTTCAAAAGCTCTCTCAAATGGTGGTGTACTCAAAGTAGAGACTAAAATATTAAGAGAGTGGGTGGTTTGACCAACGTCACAGAAAAGTTTAAATGATGCGTGAGGACATCAAATATTTAGATTAGAACAAGAAAAGCAATAATATACAATTAAGAAGCTAAACTGGAGTTCAGATTTTATTTCAGACTTTGCTGTTTGCTTTATTTGATAAGGGACTTTGCTTTTTTTTTTTTTTCAATAAGAGACTCTAGTTGGTCATTAAGTTACATGCAGGACTCTATTTTCTGGAATCTTAGATAACATTAGGGATATGATAAATATTAAGAGCTCAGAAAATGATATAGATGAGGAAAGCTAGAGTTCAGTAAATGATTATACCTTCTAAAATGCTTATGGATAAAACAGAGCAATGGGCTTGCATGACATCATGCTAATAACCGAAAGTGATAGTCCTTGGTGGAGCATTTGCCAGTGCTAGGGATTAGGTTCCAAGGGCTGCTAAGATGTGGAGCTTATTGAGGCAGCAAGGAACAGGATGATTAGAGAGAATTATAAAGAAAGGAAAACAGAGAGTGAAGCTGAGAAGCCAAAAGCAGTTGAGATACACCTGGTGGCAGGATCAAGGCGGATAACAAGAGAGAAACAAGACAAAAAGCAGATACAGGTTTTTGTGTGACTAGTAAAAGCAAATGCCGCTCAGTCGTGTCCGACTCTTGCAACCCCATGGACTGTAGCCCACCGGGTTCCTCCATCCACGGGATTTTCCAGGCAAGAATACTGGAGTGGGTTGCCATTTCCTTTTCCAGGAGATCTTCCCAAGTCAGGGATCAAACCCAGGTCTCCCGCGTTGTAGGCAGACGCTTATACTATCTGAGCAACCAGGAAAGTCCTGACTAGAGGCTTTCATTTCACTTAAGTAAATACCTGGGACTGGGAACTGGGCTGTATGGCAAGTTTGTTAAATTTATAAGAAATCACTAAAATGTTTTCCAAAGTGACTGTAGTATTTTGCATTTCTAACAGCAGTGTTTGAGAAAGAGCACTGGTTCTACATCCTGATTGGCACTTGATAACACCAGTTTTTTGTTGTTTTGGTTTGGTTTTTAGGCATTGTATTAGGTTTATATTAGTATCTCATTGTGGTTTTAATTTGCATTTTTCTCATGACTAATAATATTAAACATCTTTTAACGTGCTGATTTGTCATCTGTGTATCTCTTTGATTAGCTGTCCAAGGCTTTTGTCCATTACAAAAATTACAGATTATTTCCTGTTCCTCCGTAACCTTGCCAGCATTTTGTGTTGTCAGTGTTCTGGATTTTGGCCATTTTAATTGGTATGTAGTGGTATCTCATTGGTTTAATTTGTATTTCTCTGATGACATATGATGTGGGGCATCTTTTCATATGCTTATTTGCCATCTGTATATCTTCTTTTGCCTACTTTAAAATTGGGTTGTCTGTTTTATTACTGTGGAATTTTGAGAGTTCTTCATATATTTTGGATAAAGTCCTTTGTCAAATATCTGATTTGCAAATATTTTCTTCCAATTTGTGTCTTGTCTTTTTATTCTCTTAACAATATCCTTAAAAGAGCAGAAGTTTAGAATTTTGATGAAGTGCAACTTATCAGTGTGTTCTTTTATGAATTTTGCTTGGATAGTATGTTTTAAGACTATTCGACACTTAAAGTGTCTTGTGTTTTCTTCTAAGAGTTTTAGTATTCTGGTTTACCTTTGCGTCTGTGATCAGTCTTGAGTTAATTTGAAGTGTGAGGTATAGTCAAGATTCAGTTGATCTTTATTGGGGGTGTGTGCAAATGGATGTCCAATTATCCTGGCACCATTTGTTGAAAAGACTGTCATTTCTCCATTGAGTTGGCTTTTCACTTTGATCAAAAATCATTTGGCTATATATGTTTTGGATTTATTACTAGACTCTCTATTTCAGGAATTGATTATTATTTTTTCCTTGAAGGGCCAAATGTTAAATAGTTTAGGTGTTGCAGGTCAAATGGTTTCTGTTGCAGCACTCAGCTCAGTTATGGTAGCATGCAAGTGACTATAGACAATATGTAAACAAATGCCTATGACTGTGAACATGACTATATTCCATAAAACATAATTTACAAAAACAGGCCATCAGTCAGATTTGACCCACAGGCCTCAGTTTGCCAATCCCTGCCCTATTCTGTTCCACTGACTTTTGTCTCTCTTTTCTCCAGGACCATACTATTGGTTACTGTAGTAAGTCTTTAAATCACATAACATGAGTCTTTTACTCTTCTTTTCTTTAATTGTTTGGGGGATTCTACTTTCTTTGTCTTTCCATATGAATCTGTAAGAAATCCTTCTGGGAATATACATATCAATTTGGGAGAAAATTGAGACATTAACTAAATTAATTCTTCTCATCTTTGAAATTAATATGACTCTTTGTTTATTTGGGTCTTCCCTGATTTCTTTCATCAGCAATTTTTTCCATCAGCATTTTGTAATTTCCAAATATTTGGGGATTTTCCAGAAATCTTTCTAGTCATTAAATAATGACTTGCAGTTTAAGGCTTTTATGATCAGCTCTGTATAATTTGCTTTTTAAAAATTATTATTTTTTTGTTGTGCTGAGTCTTCACTGCTGCATGGGCTGTTCTTTAGTTGCTGAGACTGGGGCGGGGGGTGCTTTCTGGTTGAGGTGCAGGGGCTTCTCATTGCAGTGACTTCTCTTGTTTCAGAGCACGGGATCTAGGGCACGTGGGCTTCAGTAGTTGTGGCTCCCAGGCTCTAGAGCACCGACTCAGGAGTTTTGGTGCATGGGCTTAGTTTCTCCACAGCATGTGGGGTCCCCTGGTGTTAGTCACTCAGTCGTGTCTAACTCTTTGTGAGCCTATGTACTGTAGCCTGCCAGGTCCCTCTGTCTATGGAAATTTCCAGGCAAGAATACTGTTGTGAGTTGCCATTTCTTTCTCCAGGGGATCTTCCCGGCCCAGGGATTGAACCAGGGTCTCCTGCATTGCAGGCAGTTTCTTTACTGTCTGAGCCACCAGGGAAGCCCCTGGGACCCCCTGGACCAGGGATCAAGCCCATGTCTCCTGTATTGGCAGGTGAATCCTTTACTGCTGAGCCACCAGAGAAATCCACAACTTCAGTTTTTTAAAAAATTGCTAATTTTTTTTATGGCCCAGAATATGATGAATATTCCATGTGCACTTGAATGTGTATTCTGCGCCTGTTGGGTGGTGTGCTTTATAAATGTCATCTGGTCAAGTTGGTTGATAGTATTGTTCAGGTCTTCTCTATCTTTGCTAATTTTCCACCTACCTATTATAGAGGGAGGAGTGTTTAAATGTCCAGGTATATTTGTGGATTTGTCTCTGCTTCTTTTCTATCAGTTTTTGCTTCATATACTCTGGAGCTCTGGGTTCTTAGGAGCATATGCATTTAAATTTGTGGTCTTCTTGGGTATTTGCCCCAATCTTCACTATATAATTTTCCTCTTTACTGCTGGTAATTTTCCTTATTCTGAAGTCTGCTTATTCTGAGACTGTAAAAGTCAATCCAGTGTTTTTTCTGATTAGAGTTTGTACTATCTATCAAGTAGTTTCTTGAAACTATCATGTTGTATATGGTTTGGTCTTTTAAAAATTAAATGTGAGAATTTCTATGTTTTAATTGGTATGTATAGACTATTGATATTTACCATGATAATTAAAATGGTTGGATTTAGTCATGCATTATATCATTTTCCTGTTTTCTCTGTTGTTCCTCTTTTCCTCTTACCTGACTTCTTTTGGAATTTTTGCATATAAATGTTTTATTTTAATTTATTTATTGGTTTTGGACCATGTAGCTTTGCATCATTTTTCAGTGGTTGCCCCAGTGATTACAATTTACACACTTAGCTTTTACAGTCTATTATTTTATCACTTAAAGTAAGACACAGGAGCCTTACAACCACAAATTTCCGTTTATCATGTCCCTTTATCAGTATCTTATGTATTACATCTATAAATAAAGTATTGTAATTGTTGCTTTCAACATTCATAGGTATTTTAAAGTACTTAAGAGTAGAAAGAGTCTGTTTTTCCTGACATTTACCCTTTCTGTTGTTCTTCCTTGATTTCTTAAGTTCCACATTTCTTTCTGGGATCATGTCTCTTCAGCCAAAAGAGCTTCCTTTAGCATTTCTTTCAGAGCTGAAAGAAATACTAAAATTATCTTAGTTTTCTTTCTTATGAGAATGTTTCTAGTTCATCTTCATTTTTTAATACTTTTAAAATTAAGATATAGTTGATGTACAATGTAGTAAATTATAGGTGTACAACAGTGATTTATGTTTTAGGTCTCCATTTATAGTCACTGTAAAATATTGGCTGTATTTCCTGTGTTATGTAATATACCCTGTAGCTTTAGCTTGTACGTAATAGTTGACACCTCTGAATCCTCTGTTCTTATATTGCCCCTCCCCTCTTCCCTCTCCTGAGTGGCAATCACTAGTTTGTTCTCTATATGTGAGTCTGTTTCCTTTTTGTTATATTTACTAGTTTGTTTTATTGTTTTTTAGATCCACACAGTATTTACCTTTCTCTGTCTTATTTCACTTAGAATAAATACCCTCTAAATCCGTCTTAAGGTTAGTCAAGTTAGTCATCTTAAGGTTAGTTGTTGTAAATGGCAAAATTTCATTCTTTTTTTATGGCTGACTAGTATTCCATTGTGGAGAAGGCAATGGCAACCCACTCCAGTACTCTTGCCTGGAAAATCTCATGGATGGAGAAGCCTGGTAGGCTGTAGTCCATGGGGTCACGAAGAGGACTGAACGACTTCACTTTGACTTTTCACTTTCATGCATTGGAGAAGGAAATGGCAACCCACTCCAGTGTTCTTACCTGGAGAATCAGTATTTTTCTCTCATTGTTTTCAAGATTTCTTTATCTTTGGTTTTAAGAAGCTTGATTATGATGTGTCTGGACATTATTTTCTTTTAATTTGTCCTGTTTGGTGCTCACTGAATGCTTTCAATTTGGGGATTTATGACTTGTTAAATTTGGGTGATTTTTCAAGCCACTGCGCAATTCATGGGGTCGCAAAGAGTGGACACGATTGAGCGACTGAACTGAACTGAGCGACTTGACTTTCACTTTTCACTTTCATGCATTGTAGAAGGAAATGGCAACCCACTCCAGTGTTCTTGCCTGGAGAATCCCAGGGACAGTGGAGCCTGGTGGGCTGCCGTCTGTGGAATCGCACAGAGTCGGACACGACTGAAGCGACTTAGCAGCAGCAGCAGCAGCAGCAGCAGCAGCAAGCCATTGTTTCTGAAATTGTTATGAAGTCCTTAGAATTCTAGAATTCATAAGGATATATTAGCTAAAATTATATTTCCAGATCCTTGACTTACCTTAGGAGCCTAATAATGAAGCAAATGACTAAGTTAATTAATAAACCATCTTTGGATACCAGAATTATATCTAAGAAACAGATGCAAAAATACTGCTCTCTAAACATAATTTCGATTTACCCTCATTTCTTGGAATGGCAATATATTAACAAATATGAAAAAATATGCAATTTCACTGGATGATTATTTGCTACTTTAGTTTTCTTAAGATGATATGTAGTAGATGCCCTTGGAAAAACTAGCTAAATCATTCTTGCTTTTCTGTCTTTTAGTTTTCTCCCTATGTCGGGAGAAGAGAACAGTTGGTTACTTAAAGATAATCATTAATGTAATTGGTTGGCTATTCTAGGCGTTTTTCCCCTGTTTCTTCAGTAGCTAGAACAGTGCTGTTGACTTACACCAAAGCACACAGTTAAAATTTTTTGAATTAACTGTGGCAGTGACAGTGAAGATAAAAACCTAAGATCAAATCTAAAATATCTTTAAAGATATTTTAGGGGTACAACGTGAAGTACCCCTTTCCCAAATTAAAAACATTTGTTTTCTGGGGTGTGGGTGAAAGTGAAGTGAAAGTGAAGTCTGCTCAGTCGTATCTGACTCTTTGTGACCCCGTGGACTGTAGCCTACCAGGCTTCTCTGTCCATGAGAATCTCCAGGCAAAAATACTGGAGTGGGTTGCCATTTCCTTCTCCAGGGGATCTTTCCGACCCAGGTTGGGTCTCCCTGGGTCTCCTGCATTGCAGGCAGACACTTTAACCTCTGAGCCAGGGTATGGCATTAGGTTTCTAAGTTAGAGGAGAGGGGGAAAGCTTACAGAAAGACAAAATTCCAATAAAGAAATTACTAGGACTGGGAGCTAAGGAAAGAAGACACCAAAAGAAAAAAAAAATCCAAAAAGAGGATTAAAATGGGTAAAAGGAAGAACAAATGAAAAGACATTTGAAAAAACATTGAAAGTGATGGATAAAAGATAGCATTTTGAGATGCTGTCCTTTACCAATAAATGTTTTATTATTAGAAAAAGAACTTCCAAGGATGATGGGGACCATCAATTATCAACTATTTAAAATATTAATGATGGGTAGGGTTAACATTTGGGCTTCAGACACAGATTCACCTCAACAGCCTCTCATTCTCTTTCCCCTCTTCCTTCTCCTCCTCACCTCTACTCTTTCCTCCCATCCCCTCAGGACTGCATGTGCACACACCCACAAAGATCAGAAAATCTGTAGAGAAGTGCACCCACGCAGACATTTATACCTAGAGATACATATGGTCTGATTTAGGAGACCCGTCTCCACAGTTCATGTCCACGTGATGCAGAAAAATACACCCACAAAGAGATATCCACAACCTTAGTTTCTACACAAAGACAACATGAAATCTAAACCTCACTTCATTAAGGTCAAATATATACTGAATAAAGTGTACCCAGAGTAAAATAAATATTTCAGAAATCCCTCTGTTATTTCCACATACCATTACACAGAGGTTCCAGCAGTTTTACGCATGCTAACTCCTGCATGTGGATCACTCTCTCTTTCCGGTTTCACAAATTAAAATCCTCTCTCTGCTTCAAGCAGCAAGTTAAATGCTGTTTTCTACATCATGAAGCTTTCCCAGATCACTTCAGCCAAAAATAATCCCTCTCCTCTTTGTAGGAGACTCATATAGCAGTTTATCTGTACCAGACACATTCTGAGCTATTCTGAGTATTTTTGTGTGTGCATGCATGCTCAGTCATGTCCAACTCTTTGGGACCCCATGGACTGGATCCCACCAGGCTCCTCTGTCCATGGAATTTTCCAGGCAAGAATACTGAAGTGGGTTGCCATTTCCTTCTCCTTCTCTAACTGTTATTTCCTACTTCAAAGTTATCGGGATTCACTTGTGGATAAACTTTCTTGCCCCCACCCAATGCTTTATTCTATAAACAGTCTGTAATAGATACTACTCTGAAACTCCAATACTTTGGCCACCGGATGCAAAGAACTGACTCATTTGAAAAGACCCTGATGCTGGGAAAGAGTGAAGGCAGGAGGAGAAGGGGATGACAGAGGATGAGATGGTTGGATAGCATCACCAGTTCAATGGACATGAGTCTGAGTAAACTCCAGGAGCTGGCGATGGACAGGGAGGCCTGGTGTGCTGCAGTCCATGGGGTCGCACAGAGTCGGACCCGACTGAGCGACTGAACTGCCTGAACTGACTCTGTGCTAGTGGGAGAAACACAAGAGGAAGGCGGCGTAGGCTGAGAAGCAGTGGTGCTGCGCTCCCCTGTGCCGCTGCGAAGGCTGGGGATTGCTGTCATTGCAGGAGCCTGATGTTTAGAATGGCCCTCCCTACCTCTGCAGTTGGTCAGCAGGGTGGAGAGTAACCAAGAGAAATGTAAAGGAAGGAGCTCTAGGAGCCAAGTGTTCCTCAGCTGTAAAGTAGAAAGGCCACATCTTAACAGGGTGCTCTGAGCCAATTGGTCTCTTCAGGAAACCCACTGTATGTAAACTGAATTATCAACTATAATTAAATTGAAATGAGTCTAAGGCATAAATCATCATGCTGATGTACTAGTTTTCACTGGGAAATATAATCGTAAAGGACCTGGCATACTCCCATCTGCTGGTCAGGTCATTCTCTTTGCATAGGGTTGTTTCCTTTGAAAATTACATTCTAGTCAGAAGATACTTGATGAGGCTGTAATCAAACCAGGAGTGTGAATGGGGCACTCAGATGCTAATGTCACTGGGCTGTGACAGCCTGATGCCTGAGGGGCATAACCGATGAGAAGTAGGTATGATCTGGATGCCACTGACACCTCTGGACCCAGACTTGCTCTTCGGCTCATGTTTTAGGTTCCTTTTATTTATGGTGGCCCTTTTCAAAAATGACTGGACATGTGAGTAGACTGCAGTTTCAAATATCTTATATGGTATGTCTGTATTCTCTCAATTTGATTGGATGAAGGTTGCAAGGCTTAGTGGAGTTTAGAAACTAACTATCCACCACTAAGTTGCTATATGACCTCAGACAAACGTTACTTTACTTTCGGTTCAGTCGCCCAGTCGTGTCTGTCTCTCTGTGACCCCATGGACTGCAGCACACCAGGCCTCCCTGTCCATCGCCAACTCCTGACGTTTACTCAAACTCATGTCCATTGAGTCGGTGATGCTATCCAACCATCTCATCCTCTGTCATCCCCTTGTCCTCCTGCCTTCACTCTTTCCCAGCATCAGGGTCTTTTCAAATGAGTCAGCTCTTTGCATCATGTGGCCAAAGTATTGGAGTTTCAGCTTCAGCATCAGTCCTTCCAATGAATATTCAGGACTGATTTTCTTTAGGATGAACTGGTTTGATATTCTTGCAGTCCAAGGGACTCTCAAGAGTCTTCTCCAACACCACAGTTCAAAAGCATCAATTCTTTAGAGTCCAATTCTCACATCCATACATGACTACTAGAAAAACCATAGTCTTGACTAGATTACTTTGTTGGCAAAGTAATGTCTCTGCTTTTTATTTTTTATTTATTTAAAAAAATTTTATTTTTACTTTATTTTTTTGTACAATACTGTATTGGTTTTGCCATACATTGACATCTCTGCTTTTTATTATGCTGTCTAGATTGGTCATAGCTTTTCTTTCAGGGAGCAAGTGTCTTTTAATTTCATGGCTGCAGTCACCATCTGCAGTAACTTTACTTATAGGTGATTCAGTTTCCTCATATATAGTTTGGGATAATAATACCTGGGTCTGGGTTGATGATAAGGACTGAATGAAGTGATGTGTAAAGGGCCTGGCACATAGTAATTTTTCTCTGTCAGGATCGATTCTCCTTTCTTCCTTGTGTTCCTGAATTCTTAGCTTCTGTTTATAGACCACTGTCTAAGTTAGGTCATGGCTAGAGATGGTCAAACTCACCTATTATAGGAGGAATTTTTTAATAAGAGTTGCTTTAGATTTGACACAGCAAGGCCACTTTGGGTTATATCTGAAAGAAACAAAATCACTATCTCTCAGCGATATCTGAACACCCATGTCCATTGCAGTATTATTTTTAATAACCAAGCCTTGGAACAATCTAAGCATCTATTGGCAGGTGAAGGGATATAGAATATGATATCAAGGAATATTTCTCAGCCATAAAAAAGAAGGAAATCCTGCCATTTGTGACAATACAATGGCCATTAACAGCATTATGCTGAGTGAACTATATCTCTAGACAGAGAATGACAAATACTATATGATCTTACGTATGTATGGAATCTAAAAATAAATGACCAAACTCATTCAGAGAATAGATTGCGGTCAGGGAGAGGGAGTGGGGGAAATGGATGAAGACGATCAAGAGGTACAGAATTCGTTACAAGGTTAATAAGTTCTGGAGGATGTATAGTGATAAGCGTAGAATAAGTGATAAGTATAGAATGAGTTGTGATGTATGTATAGTGTGGTGACTGTAGTTAACGATATCATGTGTTTGAAAGTTGCCAAAAGAGTAGATCTTAAAAGTTCTTATTTCAGGAAAAAAATATCTAAGTGAGGTGATGAACGCTAACTAAACGTACTGTGGTAGCCATGTCACAGTGCCTGCATGTAACAAATCGTTATATTGTTTACCTCACCTTAACTCATGCAGTGTTATGTGCCAGTTGTGTATCAATGAAACTGGTGCAGGAGGAAGAACTGTTGCTCTCTGGAGACCCGTTACTCCCAAATGCACACCCAAAGCCCAGTGTTCTGTTGCTTGAGAATTATTTTTGACCCTTATTGAATCCATAGGTTGCAAGACCCTGCTCATCGAGATTCTGATTCATTAAGTCTGGGGTGAGGCTAGGAAATCTATATTTTGACAAGCCTCCCAGTAGTTCTGATGTAAGGCCAGGATTGGGAGGCAGTGAAACAGATGGCCGGTTAAAGTTTCCGTCAGAGAGTCCCCGGGACACGTTGGGTAGGCACGTGCTGCCCTCTGGTGTCCCCTTCTGCTTACTACACTTCTGCATAGCGACATGACTGCTGTGGAGCGCTGGTGGTCCTGCTGATACTTCTCTGAGGCTTCCTGTCTAACTCCCTGTCCAACACTTGGGCATTAATAAAAATGCTGGTGTCTGAAAATGTTGCTCCTGAATGGCAGCAGCTGTGCCTCTCTGTCCCATCACCTGAGACATCTAAAGATGTTCACTAGTGTTTTCTGAGAATGAGACACAGCAAAGCTCCTTCATAAGGCTTGTGTGGAGGCCAAAATCCCACTAGTGTCCTGTGAGGATTTTTCTTTATTGGGCTAGGATATGACCCATGTTGCACGTGAATCAGTAATCCCGAACAGTTTCCTGAAGAAATTCTACTGTTATAATTGTGGCACTATAGGGTTATTATGAGAGCAGGGTCCTGCTTTAGCAAGTTTTTTTGAAACAGACAAATCTGAATCCTTTGCAGTTGTGTAGCCCTCCCCACAGGACTCTGTGTAGAGTCCACAGAGGCCTTTGATGTACTTCATCTTCCTTGTTTGCCATTCATGGTAAATTGTGTGGCAGGAAGGGCAAATGTGACGATCCATGTCCACATCATCAAAAATGACAGTGTGTTCATTACGCACATGTGCCCTTGTTTAGGAAGATGCTGATCCCTCTGTCCCATCCACTGAAGCACCCTCTGTCAGTAGGTACCAGATCAATAAATAAGCCTGTCCTACAGGTCTGGTCTGCAGAAAGGTATAAGGTGGTCTTCAGCTCTGCCTCCTCAGCTCTGAGATGGAAGAGCAAGGCCTGGGTACGTTGCGGTAGAGGAGTCTGTAGCAGATGGCTTTAATGGCCTAGTGGGATGATGGTGGCCGTGGATTATCTTTAAGGTAAATAGTATACAGGTTGGAGCTGGTACCAAGTTTGCCAAATTTGATGATTTTGTCTGGGGCAAAGAGGCTAACGGGAGACCGAGCGAAGTTGCAGCAGCAGCTGCAGGAGCAGGAGTGGGTTGGGGAGGAGGTGGAGTGTCGTGTGCACCTCCTCTTTGTCCCACTGGGTCCTGGGGATGTCTGAAAGTGTGAGACCTGACGCTGCACCTGTAAGACTGACAGAAGTTTGTTAATTGCTCACGTTCATAGCCCGCGGTGCGGGAGGGCCCTGAGCACCACCCAGGGCTGCACTGGGTCAGGCTGACGGGAGACTGAGAGCGCTTGCAGCAGCACAGAGCAGGAAGCATGAGCTTGGTTGGGGAGGAATGATGACAACTGTAAAAAGTTCAAGTCGCTTTTTAGGTATCTTGACTTGCTGCTAAAAAGCCGATGCAAGCTGCTTTTTAACTAATTATTGATAACCTGTCATTCGGGCTTCCTGGGTGGCTCAGATGGTAAAGAATCCACCTGCAATGCAGGAGACCTGCATTCGATCCCTGCGGGGAGGATCCACTGGGGGAGAGACTGGCAACCAATTCCAGTATTCTTGCCTGGAGAATTCCATGGACAGAGGAGCCTGGCAGGCTACAGTCCATGGGGCTGCAAAGAGTCGGACACGACTGAGCAACTAACACATGTGCACAACCTGTCATTCAGTTCTCCTTAACTGCAAATGTCTTCTCATTCCTGCATTACGGAATTTACAAGTTTAGGAAAAATGTTGAGATGGCTCAAATTCATGCCATTTTGAAGGGTGACACGCTTCTTAAATTACCTTAAATTTAAGAATCTATTTTGTTTTTATTTTTTTCTGTGAAAAAGAACATTGAAGAAAAATATTCAGTAATCTGTTTCTTTGCCAAATTATTTTCAGAATATTCTTCCTTATAGATAGCATAAAAATTCCTCATGCTAATGATTGTTTTTTTTTTAGCTTTTTTTTAAATTGTGGTAGAATATATACAGCATGAACTGTACTCTTTTAAGCACTTTTAAGTGTACATCAGTGACATAAGTACATTCACAGTGCTGTGCAGCCATCTCCACTATCCGTTTTCATCATCTCATACAGAAATTTTGTACCCATTAAATAACACCTTACACAATCTTTCCCAGCTCCTAGTAATGCTGGCTCTTGGTTCAACCCTTTTCTAAACTTTCGACTGTGCTGGGTCTTCGTTGCTGGGCACAGTCTTTGTCTAGTTGTGATGAGCAGGGCTGTCCTCTAGTTGTGGTGTGCAGGCTTCTCACTGTGGTGGCTTCTCTTGTTGTGGAGCATGGGCTCTAGAGCATGCGGTAGTTGCAGCTCTTGGGCTCTAGAGCGTGGGCTCAGTAGTTGTGGTGCGTGGGCTTAGTTGCCCCCTGACATATGGAATCTTCCCGGACCAGGGATTGAACTCATGTCCCTGCACTGGCAGGCAAGTTCTCAACCACTGGACCACCAGGAAAGTCCTGATTCAACTCTTAATAAGGTGGATTTTTGATTGTGAATTAGTTTTTGTCTTTGAAACTAGATTTTTAAGTGACTTGAGAGCAGGCAGGTAATCTACCTCAAATGTCTTTGTACCTTTGAGACTGGGCAGCTTAGGGATGAACACAGATTGTTGGCTCACCACACCTATTCACCAGTAGACTGAATGCTGGAGGATGGACCAAATAGCCTCCTCAGAGATTTTGAGCCAGAGAATTTGGGGGCTATGGGACCATTCTCATGAGGGCAAGAACTTCTTAGGAAATTCAGAAATCCTGGAGTCTTGGAGGCATATCACAATGTTGACAGGGATCATGAAGTTAACATTAATATGCAGATCAGTGGACATGGGGATGGTGGGTACTAAGTTTGAACAAAGAAAGCTTGAGCTGCCTAAAGGTGTTCAGGTTCAGATTTTCATAAACATTTCAGCCAACCACTTCAGCCATGGTGGATTCAACCTAAGAGCCCAAGTTTGTGGTCCTTAGTCTTGCCAGTAACTCACCTCCATGAGTGGATACTCCACAGGATACTACTGAGATCTGTGAAGGCCATTCTGAAAAACCAGGCTCCAGAAGTGAGCCTCATTCATGTTCCTCCTTGGAAGGTACTGTTTACAGTTTCTTCTCATCCATCCAAAGCTTGATCACACAGACTGGGAGGACTCCTTTAACTCTCAGAAAGTTATTTAAAAGAACAGAAGCTATGTCCTTTTCTTGCCACAATAATCACAGTCCTTTTCATGACTGCCCACCTATTGCCTGTGACATCAAACTTCACTGTCCAGGACTTAATAGGATAACACACTGTCCTCTTGTGTGTTTCCTAGTTATCTTCTCAGAACAGTGATATATATAGTTCATGGAGGTTATCTGACCAATCCACCATCTCTCTTTTAGGGCACACAGTGTACCTAAAGACTCAGTTATCTGGGGATAGATGCCAGACTTATCTGAGAGCTGAAGGCTGAGCCATCAGGATAGAGAGAATAGAGAGGGCATGAAGGAGTATTTGCTTCCTGTGACTTGGCATCTTTAGGCTCAGGCTCTGCAACCCATGTAGTCAACCAGACACCCTCACCTTAACACTGTGTCACATGAGCTTCTCCTAGACAAATAAAGGTCTGTGATGCCATGCTTGACTTAGGAAACAGGAGGGCTTTGTGATGCAGTCTGCTGGTTTGGTTCTGTGCTCTGTGAGGCAGAGACAATAGGACCACAATTTGGAGGTGTTAGGCTCTAAGACCCTTAAAGCCTAGGAAGCCTAGGAAGAGGGAGGACTAGTAAGGTTTAGATTATGTTGAGCCCTACTTTTATTTTGTGGGATGTTGGATATCCCTTTTACACTTATGGCTCCATCATTATTATTGCATTAATTATTTGGCAAGTGAAAAGGAACCACCAAGATTTAAAGTTGGGACCTAAGAGGAACTGCTGCCAGGTAGGGAAACACTATGACCATGACTGAACCAGTTACGTCTCAGACAAGGTTTTGTCCCTTCACTGTCTCTCATTACCCTTACCCCTGCTTTTTTGTTTTAAATGGAGGAAGTTTCCTGACCGGATCCCAGTACCCCTTCAGATTTGGGTGATCCTTTCAGCTGGGGGACTTTTAGAACCTTGGGTGGCTAAAGTCCTTTGTCTACTAGACCCTTTCTCTTGTCTTATTCTGATTTCCCACAGAACTTGTTCAGGGAATGGGGGTGGAGGTATGGAGTGTGAAGAGCTTTGAAATGAATCAGAAATCAGAAGCGAAAGGAAATGATGGGATGAAAAAGGTAGAGCAGGGAAAAAGGTAGCAGAATGTATAGAATTGAAGCAGAAGAAGTTTGGGACATATTTGTAGGTTTTGTCTCAGTTTAGACATGAAAAGAAGAGGGTGCCCCAACTTCACACTCTCTTTTGTCTTTAAGCGTCACCAGAAAGTCAAACAAAGGGCTAAAGAGAAAACACCAAGAGGTAAAGTCCCAGTCTCTGCTCTGACTTCCCTCCCCCGGGGGTGAGACTTGCATGGACCCTGGCCCTCAGTGACCCCTGGTGCCAGGCGCTGGGTACTCTAACCATTGCTCCAATTCCCCAAGTTGACAGATGCTCCCAGAAGACTTGTTGGGTGGGAGATGAGAACCTGGGAATGTTCCAGAATTCTCCACCTTTCCCCTGGGAGTGAAGAGGAAGTAGGGGAGACATCCTCAAGTGTGTCGTTTACTAGTTTTATGACCTTGTAGAGGTCATGTCATCTCTGAGTCTTGTTATCCATAAAATGGGCATCTGATGATGCTGTCTTAGTCATAGTGTGGTTGTGAAGATAAATGAGAGTAGGTCTAGGAGAGCACATCATACCTGGTAGAGTTGTACCCAGATGTGCCCTCAGAGTGCTGACAGGGGAGGGGGGTTGTCTGCAGTCTCCTGTCATTCAACGCCTTCAACTTCCTGTAGGATGTCCCTGAATTCCTTCCTGTTCCGTGTAACACTGTCTCCTGGTTTCTCAGCTAGGAGACATTCCCGGAAAGAAGCTGACAAGCCATGGGAGCTGCTCTCGATCATGCGAAGGTGATCTCTTGCTCTTTGCAGTCTCCCACCTCCCAGCGTGGCCTGGGGGTGATTTCTGTGTTTGGCCTGGGACAGGGTTGGGCAGAAGGAGAATGGCAGAGAGGGAGCCTGGAGCCTGGAGCCCCTGGGTGAGAGTTGCTGGAGGAGAGGGTGGGGTCAGACGTCTCAGTGGAGAGTGGTCTTCCAGCTGTGCTCTGGGCGAGGCTCACAAAGGTGCTAGAAGTCAGGATTTGACAGAATTTAACTCTATGGTTTTTCTCCCAACCATGAGACAAGGTACCTAGTCAGGAGAATGGATAGTTAAGTACATAAACAAGTCATCATTTTCATATTCTCTTTACAGCTATACCCTTTCAAGGGCAGACCTCTGGACCCTGCTGACATTACCTCTGGTTCTGTCTTCAGGGAGGCTAGTTCCCGGGACAACCCTCAGGCAGGAGCTTGTCATACTATCCCCTTCTTAAGAGCTCTGCAGAATGAGGAATTGGCTCTTGAGAGATGTTGTGTGCATCTCCTAATCCCCAGAATGCAGAGCTCCCACAGGACTTCTAGGGCCCCAAGCGAGGCTGACTCCACGTTCTACCAGGTGATGTCTCTGGTGCTGCCCTATCAGCTAACCATTGGCTCCCCCACCTGCCTGGTTCCCTTCTCCCAATTCAGCTTCTCAGCACAGGTCAGCAGAGAGCTCACCCACCTCCCAGTTTCTCAAGGCCCTGTGTTCCCACCAGTTGTCTGAGACCTTGTCCAGTTTAGCTAGCCCTAACCTGCTGAATGTGTCTGCAGAAAAGCAGTGGCAATAACAGCATGAGGGTAGAAAGCAAGAGCTCACAGGTCTGTCTCAGGCCACACACTGGCAAAGAGGCAGATGTTACTGCGTCAGTAACAAATGATTGCAATGCTTCCCTTCCCAGCCATGGCTGGCTTCCTCAGGAAGGGAGTGTGCGGCGGCTCCTGTGTGCAGACCCCTGCTGCCAAATCTGCAATTCTGTGGCTCTGGAGATTCAGCAGTTGTTATCGAGTGAGACTACGCTGACCACCCCTACTTCATCGGGGCCATCACAGGGCTCCTCTTGCCTAGAGGTTTTGTCCATGTCTAGTCTCTCTTTTGATCAGAGTCAGGAGTCCCTGCCCTTCAAACAGCTTTCACTTCCATCAGCAACCCGCACAGTGTCACAACTAACAAATCAGAAATCTGTAACGCAGTCAGCTGCCAAGTCAGCCACTAAGCCAGCCACCAAGTCTGCCAGTGCAATCAGCATCCGCCAATACTGGGCTGGTCACCAGCAGCTAAGGCAGGAATGTCGAGGGTCAGAGTTGCCCTTGGACGCAGGAGCTCTGTCTTTTTTGAGCCTTGAAGAGCCTAGGATTCCTGTGAACCAGCATGTCAAGAAGAAGAGCAACTCTGAAGGTATGCTGAAGAAACAAGGTCAGTAGCCCTTGAAAATCTGATTCCCTTTCTTTCCCTGAACACGAAGCTCACAAACTTAAAATACCCTATTACCTTGATTCCCTTTGTCTAATGTTCCCATCTCCCCCAGTCGCTGATATATCTTTAAGCATTTGTGTGTAATGCAAGCATTTCTATCTATATCTGAGGGTTCCCGAGATTTTGGAAGATTCCTGTGGCAGCTTATGTCATACCACCCCCAAATTTTCCAATCCTGGGTGGAAACACTACCATTTCTTTCATCATGGATGCTACCTCTAAGGCCTCTGATGAAAAGATGGGCTTTTATCTCCCCTGACCTGAGGTTCATGGGAGGTAAGCCAGTCTACCCAAACTTTCTGTTTTTGAAGGATCCACTGTGGACCCTGTGTAAATATCACTGCAAACAAATCCGAAACCCTGTGATCCTGGCTCTACCCTCTTCCACATTTCAGTTTGTAAGTCGTCTCTGTCCACTGCTTGGGGGATGCACTGAGGCCTGAGTGTGCTGGCTGCAGCAGAACACAGCTGTCTTTCCTTGGTTCCTCTTTTCTGCACATTGAGTCCCTGGTCTACTCCTAAACGTCTTGCTCCAAAAGGCGATCCTGATCTCTTTTTTCCCCCCCAATGATTGTTAGTCTCCAGACCGTCTAACATTTCCTCTACCTCAGTTAGACCCACGTTGTTCCCACTCTCCTGAATTTGGGCTTCTTCATTTTTCTATCAGTGAGCCTCTATCAATGTCCCAGTTTTGACTTTGGTCAAGTGTGAAGCCTTGCATTGACACTTCCACTTCAGTGGCAGCTCCAGCTTCCATGGGGCTTGCTAGCTGTTGCCCAGAGATCTCTGTAGATGTAGCAAACCCTACAGCCTAAGTCCAGAGATGTGTTGAAGCCTATCTCCTGAGACCCAGGGGCCTACCTGTTTGGAGAAGTCCATTTAAAAATCCTCAGGAGCCAAGGTAGTATTTTTATGGAGCATGCCCCGAGCTGCTGGAGTTCCACCTTTAGAAGTGGTTTATTTGGCAATTTAGTTTACCATTGCTGGGGTCTGCCCCAGAAGATCCAGCAGTCCCTCGAGTTGCTCCTTTCCCCTGATGACCAGCAGCCTCTGTCCCAGAGTAGCACACTGACCAGCATGAGAGTCCCCTAGCCTGCCGACCTAGAGACCTGAGGGGATAGTGACCTCTTCTGATCTGTTGTGGCCAGCAGGGCCAGCCCATAGTTGCTTGTCCAGGCCATGGCGATGTTGTAGAGCCATCTTGACTAAAGATGTGAGAAAATCTGCTAGGGGATTGTCCCTACCCACATCTGTTGGAACATCTGCAGTGGTTGGAACCTAAATCACTGGGTCCACAGAACTGCAGGGGCCCTGGAAGCAGCTCAGTTCCCCGCACCCCAGAAAATAAGCCTCTAGACACAGAGGCAGCACTCAGTCCCTACACGGATCAGGAAGTGATACCCTGAATACTCTCAGGCCTGAACCAGCAGCAGTAAGCCTCACCAGATGCTGTTACCAATCACTTTGTTTAGATAACTGCCTGCACCAGCAGGGAGAATAGGGACACAGGGAAGCTCAAAGCTTCAGAGAGCCACAGAGAAGGGGTGCAGTGCCAAATCTCTCTCCATCCAGAGAGACCATTTGCTCTGCCAGGGTTCTATAGGGACACTTTTAAGTTGAACCCCCAAGAGCCCCTGACTTCTCAAATGTATCTCCAGGATCTTTCTCAGGTAAAATTTTAGTTTGGCCAGGATGGTTGCCTTGAGTGAGTAGGGACTAGCAAGATTCTGTCTGGATCTGTAGAGCCACCATCTATCTCCAAACTCTCAGCTTAGTGCCCCTTGTCCGTACCTTCACCAGCATCTCCCTTACCTTGAGTTCCTAGAGCATCCTCCAAGATTCCCTGGGACCAAAGGACTAGATGAGAACGGTGTTTAAGGCTGTTAGAGCAAGATGAATGACCTCACCCACACAAGGATTCCTGGGAATGCCGTGTCTGGAAGTGTTCAGGGCTTAAAGGGCCAGACCTTACAGGACCAATTTGCTGTTCCACAGTTTGCATTTAAAGGACCCACATATTTTTCAGATGGAAACTTTGCAGGGCCAAAATTTATAGGGCCACCCTTTCTAGGGGCAAGAGCTGCAGGGTCTGGTAAAGACAGCTCATACTCACAAGAGCCCTATCCTTCCAGAAGCTGTAGAAGCCGACCTGGGAAATAAGCTGAAGCATTTGACACACTGGATTAACCCTGACACGAAAGGTCAAGGGCATAAGGAATGCATTCTCCACCGTAAGGATGAGAAAGCGGCCAAAACCAAGACAAAAAAGGCTGAGAAGAGTCCAGCTCCCACCAAACGCCCCATGAAGGGAGCTAAGTTGGAGAGGGAGGAGGGCTTCTTTGACGCACTCCAGTGCCTGGACAGTGAGTTCCAGCGACAGTCTAGAAGCTGTAGAAGCCGACCTGGGAAATAAGCTGAAGCATTTGACACACTGGATTAACCCTGACACGAAAGGTCAAGGGCATAAGGAATGCATTCTCCACCGTAAGGATGAGAAAGCGGCCAAAACCAAGACAAAAAAGGCTGAGAAGAGTCCAGCTCCCACCAAACGCCCCATGAAGGGAGCTAAGTTGGAGAGGGAGGAGGGCTTCTTTGACGCACTCCAGTGCCTGGACAGTGAGTTCCAGCGACAGTCTGTGCAGTCTGGCCAGTCCTGTTTCTTGCCCCTCTCCAGTGGCAGCTCCAGGCACAGTCCTCTGCTGACCCGTGCCACTCAGCCAGAAAATCCATCCCATGTCTCAGTTTGCACCTCAGCAAAAGGCACTTGTCTACCCCAGGAGAGTACCCAGTCCAGGAAGAAGGAGCTCAGAGGTTCCCAGACTTCTGCATCCTCCTGAAAAGGCTGTCATCATCATTTCCATTAATATTCTGGTGAGGCAGGACCCTCTCCAAATAAACTCTATTCCTTTAAGCAAAGAAACTCCTGTTTGTGCCTCCTTGTTTTCAGTGTGGTATGTGATGGAGAGAGTGGAGAAGTTAGATCATACACCCCATGTAGTATAGGAGCTTAAGCCCATTTCACAGGTAGGTAAGCATTCCGCCTGACTCTTCCAGCTCCACCCTGGACTGTGGATAGAGGGACCTGAGCACAGAAGGAAGACCCGTATCTAAGGTATGCTGGAGGTAAAGTTCACGCTTGACTTCTGTCCTGGCTTCCCTGCTGACTTTGAGCCCCAGAGGAGCAAATTGTGCGTGATGATAGTACAAGAAGTGATAGCTAGGAATCCAGTGCATTTTTGGCACAGTTCGTTGATAACTACTATATATTCCCACAATCTGGAGGGAAGACTTTTAGAGGAGTGTTGGAGTGCTTCTTCTTTGAGGAGGTGCTTTGTGTTTATCAAAAGCACATAGCTAATATGACAGATGTCAGAAGCAAACTATAGAATCTCCCCTCTGCGCCTTGTTGTTATTGATTGGATTTTTTTTTTTTTTTTCTGTCATCATCATTTCCATTAATATTCTGGTGAGGCAGGACCCTCTCCAAATAAACTCTATTCCTTTAAGCAAAGAAACACCTGTTTGTGCCTCCTTGTTTTCAGTGTGGTATGTGATGGAGAGAGTAGAGGAGTTAGATCATACACCCTATGTAGTATAGGAGCTTAAGCCCATTTCACAGGTAGGTAAGCATTCCAGCTGACTCTTCCAGCTCCACCCTGGACTGTGGATAGAGGGACCTGAGCACAGAAGGAAGACCCGTATCTAAGGTACGCTGGAGGTAAAGTTCACGCTTGACTTCTGTCCTGGCTTCCCTGCTGACTTTGAGCCCCAGAGGAGCAAATTGTGCGTGATGATAGTACAAGAAGTGATAGCTAGGAATCCAGTGCATTTTTGGCACAGTTCGTTGATAACTACTATATATTCCCACAATCTGGAGGGAAGACTTTTAGAGGAGTGTTGGAGTGCTTCTTCTTTGAGGAGGTGCTTTGTGTTTATCAAAAGCACATAGCTAATATGACGGATGTCAGAAGCAAACTATAGAATCTCCCCTCTGCGCCTTGTTGTTATTGATTGGATTTTTTTTTTTTTTTTTTAGAGGTAACCTGTCTGGCAGCTTGCTATAGCTCTCTTGCCTCTTTGACCCTCATTGCCTTTCAGTTGCATGGAATAAATGCCTCCTAGAAGGAAAATCAGTTGATGATAATGTCCCCAAAGAGTCACAATAAAAATGACTTTGAGAATCATCTTACATTCAGCAATTAAAATATTTGAGTACTTACTGGATGCCAGAAACAATGTCAGACACAGCAGTCACCTAAACACAGGCCTCGCCTCCATGGAGATCATTATCTTATGCAGTAGACAGTCTCACATGCCCAAATTGTCAAATTAGAACTGTATATACTTGGATATCCAGTATTTATTTCAGAAATAAACTGATTCCTCATACCACCACCACCACCCAATCACACATACCAGACCTGCTGCCACATCAGTTAATGGCACCTTTCTCTTGCTAGTTGTTGAGGCCAAAATATTGGTGCCATCTGTGACTTTTGCTTCTAAAAAGTCTGCTTTTGGTCTATCAATAAATCCTATTGTTTCTACCTTCAAAATTCAAACAACAATTCCTTCTTGTCTCCTCTGCTGCTACCAATACCAATAGTTTCCTAATCTGCTTCTTCCTGAAACCATATGTCCAGCAGTCTATTCTCCACACAGTGCACATGGAGGGCCCTGGCTGGAGAAAGAGAGAGAGAAATGGAGAGAGATGTATAACGATGGGACCAGATGAGGTCACTAAAGGAATGAGTATAAATGAAGGAGAGGTCTAAAGACTGGGCTCTGGGATGTTCCAGTGTTAGGAAATTGGGAAGAAAAAGAGGAACAAGTAAGCAGAGGAAACTAAAAAGCAGAAGCCAGGGAGGAAGGAGGAAATCTGGAAGAGTGTGGCGTCCTGGCATATTACAAGGAGAAAATGATCAACTGCAATAAAAGTTGTGAATTGGCCAAGTAAGATGAGGATGCAGCGTTCCCATTAGATTTAGCAACACTAATGGCCTTGAGAAAAGCATACTCACCTGTGATGGAGGTGAAGGCATGACTGGAGTGGATTTAAGAGCGAATGAAATGAGAGTAATTGGTGATAGCAAGTGTAATCAGTTCCTTCAAAGAGGTTTGTTCCACGGAGGTGCAGACAAATGGGGAGAAGGCTGTAGATAAACCCCAGAGAGAGTTTTTATTTTTTAAAAATGAAAGACATAACATGTTGGATGTTGAGAGAAAGCATGAAATCAAGGAGAGATAAACTGATGATGCGGGGAAAACTGCCGGAAACCATGAGGTGGTGTAGAGGTGAGGAGATGGCAGTGAATGCCCAAGTCCAGGAGATGATCTTGGAGAAAACAGACACTTTGCTGGTGGTTAGTTAGAGAAGGAAGCCTTGAGGTGAGACTTTGTGTATTAAGAGGAGGAAGGTTGCTGTCACATGTAATGGAGTTTTGGCAATGACTCCAAAGGCTAAGTGAGGAGCTGGCAAGGTGCCGTGGTTGGGGTGGAAGGAGTGGTATGGAGAGCCAAAGCTGAAGCAGACTAGAAGCAGATCCTGGAAGTCACTGCAGCAAGTTTCTGTTAGGGCCTGAGGATTTGGTGGCCACCTGAAGGCCAGGTGGGTATGGAAAGGTGGTGGTGGTTGGACATATTCTTGGAACACAAGCAATAAGGAAAGATCACAGAGTAACTCCAGATGCCTAGAACATGAGGAAAAGGATGGGCCTAGGGACACAGGAAGGGGGCAGGTGTGGTATAGATGTTTTTCTGGAACTCTCTTGCTTTTTCGATGATCCAGTGGATGTTGGCAATTTGATCTCTGATTCCTCTTCCTTTTCGAAAACCAGCTTGAACATCAGGAAGTTTACAGTTCACGTATTGGTGAAGCCTGGCTTGGAGAATTTTGAGCATTACTTTACTAGCATGTGAGATAAGTGCAATTGTGTTGTAGCTTGAGCATTCTTTGGCATTGCCTTTCTTTGGGATTGGAATGAAAACTGACCTTTTCCAGTCCTGTGACCACTGCTGAGTTTTCCAGATTTGCTGACATATTGAGTGCAGCACTTTCACAGCATCATCTTTCAGGATTTGAAACAGCTGAACTGGAATTCCATCACTTCCACTAGCTTTGTTCATAGTGATGCTTCCTAAGGATCACCTGACTTCACATTCCAGGATGTCTGGCTCTAGGTGAGTGATCACACTGTCATGATTATCCGGGTCGTGAACATCTTTTTTTGTACAGTTCTTCTGTGTATTCTTGCCACCTCTTCTTAATATCTTTTGCTTCTATTAGGTCCGTACCATTTCTGTCCTTTATTGAGCCCATCTTTGCATGAAATGTTCCCTTGGTATCTCTAATGTTCTTGAAGAGATCTCTAGTCTTTCCCATTCTGTTGTTTTCCTCTATTTCTTTGCATTGATCACTGAGGAAGGCTTTCTTGTCTCTCCTTGCTATTCTTTGGAACTCTGCATTCAAATGGGTATATCTTTCCTTTTCTCCTCTGCTTTTCACTTCTCTTCTTTTCACAGGTATTTGTAAGACCTCCTCAGACAGCCATTTTGCTTTTTTGCATCTCTTTTTCTTAGGGATGGTCTTGAATCCTGTCTCCTGTACAATGTCACGAACTTCATTCCATAATTCATCAGGCACTCTGTCTATCAGATCTAGTCCCTTAAATCTATTTCTCACTTTGACTGTATAATCATAAGGGATTTGATTTAGGTTATACCTGAATGGTCTAGTGGTTTTCCCCACTTTCTTCAATTTCAGTCTGAATTTTGCAATAAGGAGTTCATGTCTGAACTACAGTCAGCTCCTGGTCTTGTTTTTGCTGACTGTATAGAGCTTCTCCATCTTTGGCTGCAAAGAATATAATCAATCTGATTT
>SJYT01065875.1:235550-259289 GCA_006410635.1 Cephalophus harveyi | reverse complement strand
GAAGAAAAGTTATGTCCAACCTAGATAGCATTTTCAAAAGCAGAGACATTACTTTGCCGACTAAGGTCCGTCTAGTCAAGGCTATGGTTTTTCCTGTGGTCATGTATGGATGTGAGAGTTGGACTGTGAAGAAGGCTGATCACCGAAGAATTGATGCTTTTGAACTGTGGTGTTGGAGAAGACTCTTGAGAGTCCCTTGGACTGCAAGGAGATCCAACCAGTCCATTCTGAAGGAGATCAACCCTGAGATTTCTTTGGAAGGAATGATGCTAAAGCTGAAACTCCAGTACTTTGGCCACCTCATGCGAAGAGTTGACTCATTGGAAAAGACTCTGATGCTGGGAGTGATTGGGGGCAGGAGGAGAAGGGGACGACCGAGGATGAGATGGCTAGATGGCATCACTGACTTGATGGATGTGAGTCTGAGTGATCTCCGAGAGATGGTGATGAACAGGGAGGCCTGGCGTCCTGCGATTCATGGGGTCGCAAAGAGTCGGACACGACTGAGCGACTGAACTGAAGAAGGAAAATCAGTTGATGATAATGTCCCCAAAGAGTCACAATAAAAATGACTTTGAGAATCATCTTACATTCAACAATTAAAATATTTGAGTACTTACTGCATGCCAGAAACAATGTCAGACACAGCAGTCACCTAAACAGAGGCGTCGCCTCCATGAAGATCATTATCTTATGCAGTAGACAGTCTCACATGCCCAAACTGTTTAATCAGAACTGTATATACTTGGATATTCAGTATTTATTTCAGAAATGAACTGATTCCTCATACCACCACCACCACCCAATCACACATACCAGACCTGCTGCCACATCAGTTAATGGCACCTTTCTCTTGCTAGTTGTTGAGGCCAAAATATTGGTGCCATCTGTGACTTTTGCTTCTAAAAAGTCTGCTTTTGGTCTATCAATAAATCCTATTGTTTCTACCTTCAAAATTCAAACAACAATTCCTTCTTGTCTCCTCTGCTGCTATCAATACCAATAGTTTCCTAATCTGCTTCTTCCTGAAGCCATATGTCCAGCAGTCTATTCTCCACACAGTGCACATGGAGGGCCCTGGCTGGAGAAAGAGAGAGAGAAATGGAGAGAGATGTATAACGATGGGACCAGATGAGGTCACTAAAGGAATGAGTATAAATGAAGGAGAGGTCTAAAGACTGGGCTCTGGGATGTTCCAGTGTTAGGAAATTGGGAAGAAAAAGAGGAACAAGTAAGCAGAGGAAACTATAAAGCAGAAGCCATGGAGGAAGGAGGAAATCTGGAAGAGTGTGGCTTCCTGGCATATTACAAGGAGAAAGTGATCAAGTGCAATAAAAGTTGTGAATTGGCCAAGTAAGATGAGGATGCAGCGTTCCCATTAGATTTAGCAACACTAATGGCCTTGAGAAAAGCATACTCACCTGTGATGGAGGTGAAGGCCTGACTGGAGTGGATTTAAGAGCGAATGAAACGAGAGTAATTGGTGATAGCAAGTGTAATCAGTTCCTTCAAAGAGGTTTGTTCCACGGAGGTGCAGACAAATGGGGAGAAGGCTGTAGATAAACCCCAGAGAGTGTTTTTATTTTTTAAAAATGAGAGACATAACATGTTGGATGCTGAGAGAAAGGATGAAATCAAGGAGAGATAAACTGATGATGTGGCGAAAACTGCCAGAGCCATGAGGTGGTGTAGAGGTGAGGAGATGGCCGTGAATGCCCAAGTCCAGGAGATGATCTTGGAGAAAACAGACACTTTGCTGGTGGTTAGTAGAGAGAAGGAAGCCTTGAGGTGAGACTTTGTGTATTAAGAGGAGGAAGGTTGCTGTCACATATAATGGAGTTTGGGCAGCGACTCCAAAGGCTAAGTAAGGAGCTGGCAAGGTGCCGTGGTTGGGGTGGAAGGAGTGGTATGGAAAGCCGAAGCTGAAGCAGACTAGAGGCAGATCCTGGAAGTCACCGCAGCAAGTTTCTGTTAGGGCCTGAGGATTTGGTGGTCAACTGAGGGCCACGTGGGTATGGAAAGGTGGTGGTGGTTGGACATATTCTTGGAACACAAGCACTAAGGAAAGATCACAGAGAAACTCCAGATGCCTAGAACATGAGGAAAAGGATGGGCCTAGGGACACAGGAAGGGGGCAGGTGTGGTATTCTAGTGTTCAGAGACCAGGGAGTTTTGCGGGCTGGAGGAGGGAAGTAGGAAGCAGAAAGACAAAGGCTGCCCTGAGCGGATGGAAGGGCTCTGTTCTGGACACTTCATTTGTCTCAGAAGGTGGCACCTCTGCATTCCCACCTTCTGACCTACCAGAGGGGAGAGGAAGGGCAGAAAGGGCTGTGGCCTCCTTATGGTGTGGTATGGGGGCTGTGGGATGCCCTGCCTCACTGATTCTGAAGGAAATTCAGGATGGCTCACATACCACAGCCAGCAGTGGTGGCGGGAGTCTCCTCCTCTGATAGGACCCAGTACTTAGCACAGTGTGTCCGCTGCCAGCTGGATGCAGGAAAGGCAGGATGGGAAGAAGCATGAGTGTGTCCCTCCTCTGAATGTTGACTCTGTGTCTAAGGGGTGGCAACCCAGCCCCTATTGTGGTCCCCAGGGCAAGGAGGCACAAGGCCCAGGCCAGCTGAACTACATCTTCCAGAGTTTTCCTAGGTGAGGTGAGGTGAAGTCGCTCAGTCGTGTCCGACTCTTTGCGACCCCGTGGACTGTAACCTACTAGGCTTCTCCGCCCATGGGATTCTCCAGGCAAGAATACTGGAGTGGATTGCCATTTCCTTCTCCAGGGGATCTTCCCGACCCAGGGATCGAACCTGGGTCTCCCGCATCAGAGGCAGACGCTTTAACCTCTGAGCATCCCCAAAGGTCATAAGAGGTCTTGTGACAGGCAGATCCTCCCTTCCTGGTGGGAGTTGGGCTGAGAGCCACGTAGGAGGATGCCCAGGAGAAGGAATGTGACTCAGAAAGGTCAGGTGGGAAGTCAAGGTTAATGTGGACACATTCTGGCTGAGGTGGAGCAGGTCCTTCCCTTGGTGCCCTGCAGGCTTCCAAGTGCCTCAACAGATTCCCGTTACGGGTATTTCAGACAACTGACCATCATGACTGAGTGTCTCTTGTACCTGCTCACTTCATCCTAGCAGGAACGTTATTGCTGAGCTCCAGAGTGAATGTTTGAGGCTTCATCTTGTTCTTGCTCAGTCCTGTCACGCCAGCCTCTTGCCAGCAGGGGACCAGGACTCCTGGAACAGGAGCTAAAACTCCCTGCCCTGCTCAAATTCCCAGTCTGTTGGAGACACTCAGACTCAAAGGGCTTAGTTATGTCTGTTCACGCAATTTCTATCCCTCTCCTCTGTGAGTCTTTGAGTAAATATCCCCTGCCCCTAAATTCCTACATCCTCTGAATGATCCTCCTTCCATGACCTCATCTCTATCCTTGACTATTTTCCCATCGCCACTGTGTCCAGGCTCAATCCCTGCAAAGATAATTAATAATGTATGGACATGGTAGTGGAAAAAAGCATGTTACAAAAATATCCATGCTATAGTCTCATATAAAAATATGACTAAAGAGCAGTTTTAGGTTTGCAGAATATTAAGCAGTATATTGTCACCCTGCTTATTTAACTTATATGCAGATGAGATGGCTGGATGGCATCACTGACTTGATGGACTTGAGTCTGAGTAAACTCCCAGAGTTGGTGATGGACAGGAAGGCCTGGCATGCTGCGATTCATGGGGTCGCAAAGAGTCGGACACTACTGAGCAACTGAACTGCACTGAACTGAAGCAGTATGTAGAGAGTTCTCATATATTATACCTCCTCATCCTTGGTCACATACGCAGTTTCCCCTATTGCTAACATCTTTCATTTAGCGATGTACATTTGTTAAAATTGATAAGACAATACTGATAGATTTTATTATAAACTAACATTCATAGTTTATGTTAGGGTTCACTCTTTGTGTTATACCTGATATGGGTTTTGACTAATGTATAATGACATATATTCACCATTACAGTATCAGAAGAGTTTCATTGCCCTAAAAATTCCATTTGTTTCACCTATTCATCCCTTTCTCCCTTCCCCCCAAACCCTGGCAGACATTGATCTTTTTTTTTTTTAATTAAAAAATTTGTTTGTTTAACTGTGTTGATTTTTAGTTGCTGTGTACAAGATCTTTGTTGCGACATGTAGGATCTCTTGTTGAGTTGGCATGCGGGCTCTCTAGTTGTGGCACACAGGCTCAGCAGTTGTAGCATGCATGCCCTGTGGCATGTGGGATCTTAGTCCTCCAAACAGAGATGGAACCTCTGTCCCACGCATTGCAAAGTGAACTCTCAACCATTGGATTACCAGGGAGATCCCTTTAAAATTTTTTTTATTTTATATTGGAGTATAGTTGATTAACAATATTCTGTTAGTTTCAGGTATACAGCAAAGTGATTCCGTTATAAATTATCTATTCTTTTTCAAATTCCTTTCCTATTTAGATTATTCCAGACTATTGAGCTGAGTTCCCTGTGCTATGGAGTAGGTCCTTCTTGGTTACTTATTTTAAATATAGCATGTCAACCCCAACTCCCAATTCATCCCTCGCCTCCTTTCACCCCAAGAACCATGAGTTTGTTCTGTAAGTCTATGACTGTGTTTCTGTTTTGTAGATAAAGTCATTTCTGTGTGTATATATATATATATATATATATTCTGCATGTAAGTGATATCATATGATATTTGTCTTTCTCTATCTGACTTACTTTGCTTAGTATCGTAATCTCTAAGTCCATCCATGTTACTGAAAATGGTATTGTTTCTTTCTATTTAATGGATGAGTAATATTCTTTTATATGTATGTGTCTTCAGTTCAGTCACTCAGTTGTGTCTGACTCTTTGCGACCCCATGAACTGCAGCATGCCAGCCTCCCTGTCCATCACCAGCTCCCGGGTGCACCCAAACCCATGTACATTGAGTCGGTGATGCCATCCAACCATCTAATCCTCTGTCATCCCCTTCTTCTCCTGCCCTCAATTTTACCCAGCATCAAGGTCTTTTCAAATGAGTCAGCTGTTTGCATCAGGTGGCCAAAGTATTGGAGTTTCAGGTTCAACATCAGTCCTTTCAATGAACACCCAGGACTGATCTCCTTTAGGATGGAATGGTTGGATCTGCTTGCAGTCCAAGGGACTCTCAAGAGTCTTCTCCAACACCACAGTTCAAAAGCATCAGTTCTTCGGTGCTCAGCTTTCTTTATAGTCCAACCCTCACATCCATACATGACCACTGGAAAAACCATAGCCTTGACTAGACGGACCTTTGTTGGCAAAGTAATGTCTCTGCTTTCTAACATGCTGTCTAGGTTGGTCATAACTTTCCTTCCAAGGAGTAAGCATCTTTTAATTTCATGGCTGCAATCACCATCTGCAGTGATTTTGGAGCCTCAAAAAATAAAGTCAGCCATTGTTCCCGTTGTTTCCCCATCTATTTGCCATGAAGTGATGGAACCAGATGCCATGATCTTAGCTTTCTGAATGTTGAGCTTTAAGCCAACTTTTTCACTCTCCTCTTTCACTTTCATCAAGAGGCTCTTTAGTTCTTCTTCACTTTCTGCCATAAGGGAGGTGTCATCTGCTCATCTGAGGTTATTGATATTTCTCCCTGGAATCTTGATTCCAGCCTGTGCTTCCTCCAGCCCAGCGTTTCTCATGATGTCTCTGCCTGTAACTTAAATAAACAGGGTGACAATATACAGGCTTGACGTACTCCTTTTCCTGTTTGGAACCAGTCTGTTGTTCCATGTCCAGTTCTAACTGTTGCTTCCTGACCTGCATACAGATTTCTCAAGAGGCAGGTCAGGTGGTCTGGTGTGCCCATCTCTTTCAGAATTTTCCACAGTTTATTGTGATCCACACAGTCAAAGGCTTTGGCATAGTCAATAAAGCAGAAGTAGATGTTTTTCTGGAACTCTCTTGCTTTTTCCATGATCCAGCGGATGTTGGCAATTTGATCTCTGGTTCCTCTGCCTTTTCTAAAGCCAGCTTGAACATCAGGGAGTTCACGGTTCACGTATTGCTGAAGCCTGGCTTGGAGGATTTTGAGCATTACTTTACTAGCATGTGAGATGAGTGCAATTGTGCGGTANCCTGTCTCTTATACACATCTAGATGTGTATAAGAGACAGGGTCCACACAGTCAAAGGCTTTGGCATAGTCAATAAAGCAGAAGTAGATGTTTTTCTGGAACTCTCTTGCTTTTTCCATGATCCAGCGGATGTTGGCAATTTGATCTCTGGTTCCTCTGCCTTTTCTAAAGCCAGCTTGAACATCAGGGAGTTCACGGTTCATGTATTGCTGAAGCCTGGCGTGGAGAATTTTGAGCATTACTTTACTAGCATGTGAGATGAGTGCAATTGTGCGGTAGTTTGAGCATTCTTTGGTGTTGCCTTTCTTTGGGATTGGAATGAAAACTGACCTTTTCCAGTCCTGTGGCCACTGCTGAGTTTTCCAAATTTGCTGGCATATTGAGTACAGCACTTTCACAACATCATCTTTCAGGATTTGAAACAGCTCAATTGGAATTCCATCACCTCCACTAGCTTTGTTCATAGTGATGCTTTCTAAGGCCCACTTGACTTCACATTCCAAGATGTCTGGCTCTATATTAGTGATCACACAATCATGACTATCTGGGTCGTGAAGATCTTTTTTGTACAGTTCTTCCATGTATTCTTGCAGAAACTAATATACTGTTTATGTATATTTGCCTTTCTGGATATTTTATTAGTATATAGATAGAATAATATGGGATATTTTATGACTGGCTTCTTTCACTTAGCATAATGTTTTTGTGGTTTATCCTATTATAGCATATATCAGTACTTTATTTCTTTTAATTGCCAAATATTCCATTTTATGCATATGACATTTTATTAATCCATTCATCAACTGATAAACAGTTGGATTGTTTCCAGTTTTGCCTATTATGACTTTCAATTCAGTGACTAAACTCTTTCACTATCCTACACCTTTATCATATGCTCACTTCTCTTCCTAGCCAGACTGGAGTCCATGGACTAGTACTAAAAATGGCCTTTTTCAGTTCAGTTTAGTTGCTCAGTTGTGTCTGACTCTGCGACCCCATGGACTGCAATATGCCAGGCTTCCCTGTTTATCGCCAACTCCCAGAGCTCACTCAAACTCATGTCCATTGAGTTGGTGATCCCATCCAACCACCTCATCCTCTATTGTCCCCTTCTCCTCCCACCTTCAATCATTCCCAGCATCAGGGTCTTTTCCAATGAGTCAGTTCTATGCATCAGGTGGCCAAAATATTGGAGTTTCAGCTATAGCATCCATCCTTCCAGTGAATATTCAGGACTGATTTCCTCTTGGATGGACTGATTGGATCTCCTTGCTGTTCAAGGTGCTCTCAAGAGTTTTCTCCAACACCACAATGCAAAAGCATCAATTCTTTGGTGCTCAGCTTTTTTTATAGTCCAACCCTCCTATCCACACATCACTACTGGGAAAACCAAAGCTTTGACTAGATGGACCTTTGTTAGCAAAGTAATATCTCTGCTTTTTAATATGCTGTCTAGGTTGGTCATAGCTTTTCTTCCAAGGAGCAAGCATTTTTAAGTTTTTTGGCTGCAGTCATTAGCTGCAGTGATTTTAGAGCCCCCAAAATAAAGTCTCTCACTGTTTCCATTATTTCCTTATCTACCATATTGCTCCTCTTTTTTGTCCATAATCCTTGCTTAGTGAAACTCACACCTTGGCTAACCTACATTATCTATTTAGTTCACACAGGTACTGAACCTTACAGGAGAAATCATTTAACAGTGCTGACTGGATTCATTGCACTGGTTAACTATAATTCTCAAATGGTCACTTGTACTAATATTTTTTTTCACTCCTAAGCCAGCCATTTCACACTCCCATTTTTTTTTTTAAAGTTGTGCCACCCTCCCTCTTAACACTCTGATGAGGAACAACTATGATTTTGTATAGAAAATAAGTACAGTTGGAAAAGAAATGTTCTCATTTCCCCACTGACTCAATGGTCATGAGTCTGAGCAAACTCTAGGAGATGGTAAAGGACAGGGAAGCCTGGTGTGCTGCAGTCCATGGGGTCACGAAGAGTCAGACACAACTGAGTGACTAAACAACAACATTTTCCCATAAAATTCTGCCAATATTTCTCCTTCTGTATTCTTTTCTCTGAACTAAACTGCCATTAAGTATTCTCTCCCTCCTTCCATCATTTTCTTCATATCTAGATCACTCTTATCAACACACAAATATATGCTAGACTACCAAAGTTAGCATACACACTTTTATATATACACACAACCTTGATCTTGTATTGTTTCTGTTTACCATACAAGTCTTTTGTTCTCCTTCACAGTAAAATTTCTTGAAAGCGTTGTATATTTATACTCATTTGCTCTATTTTTTCACTTTCCATTGTTTGATGAACCTCCTCTAACCAGGTTTTTTACCCACAGCTCTGCTGAAATGGACCTTTGTCAGCGTCACAATGACTCATATCTCACTAAAGTCAGTGGTCATTTTATATCTTCACTTTAGTAGACCTTCTGTTGGCATTTGACACAGTTGACCATTTCCTTTTTCTTAAAATATTTCCAGAAGAACACCACACTCTTCCTTTTCTTTAAACTCACCATCCATCCTTTCTGATTTCCTTTGCTGTCTCTTCCTCCTCTACCAGACACCAAGTGTCGAAGTAACCCTAGATTACTTCAACACTTCAATTACTGCTTAATTTTCTTTTCTTCTCTAATTTTATTTTTTATCTGGCCACATATCTCAATTATGTCTAGCTAATGACTGTCATCCTCAGAGGATGAGATGGTTAGATAGCATCACATACTCAGTGGACATGAATTTAAATGAACTCTGGGGGATAGTGGAGGACAGAGGAGCCTGTTGTGCTGCAGTCCCTGGGGTCACAAAGAGTCGAACATAACTTAGAGACTAAACAGCACCACTAACAAAATGACTCTGAAGTTTATAGTTCTAGCTGAGATCTACACCCTGACTTCCAGACCTGTACATCCAATTCCTTATATATTTTCTTGAAAATATAATAGGTACCTCAGACTATTATGATATAGTCAAGTAAGAAGTATTCATTCCTGAGCTCCCAGAATCCATATTCCATAAGTTTTCACCTTATCATTCACAGTACCATCCATCCAATTCCTCAGGCCAAAAATAAACTAAGAATTTTAATTCTTTATTTTACCTTCACATCTAACATTCAATTTACCAGTAGATGTGTTTCCAAATATGTTCTAGATTGCACAGCTTCGTAACAAATCTACTGTTAAAAACCCAGTCTAAGCCCCAACTATGTCTAGTATGGGCTAGATATAGCATCCCAATACTCTTGAGCTAGGCAATGTGATCCTAAAGGTAATTTTTAAAATTCTTGTTCCCCTAAAGTCTGTCCCCTATAAAGAAAAGTAATCTTTCTGAAGAGTAAAAAGTGACACTATTACTCTTATAATATGCTTTATAGCTAATTTTCTCTCATGCATTGCATTTAGTTGTCTTGTCTCTTCTTACTGGGAGGATACAGACCAGTTATTTTATAGAGTATCCATGTGTTCAGTGTTTCCTCATGATTAGATTCAAGTTATGGAATTTTGACAGTTATGCAACCAAAGTGATAGTGTTCTTTTCAGTGCATTGTATTGGGAAGCAAATGATTTGATTTGTCCCAAAATAAATGATGTTAAATTGAATTAAGATGGTGCCTTAACTTATGGCAAGATACTCTGAGTCTGAAAATATTCTATTCCTCATCAAACATTCAGTCACTATTTGTAGCAATCATTATAGACTTTCTATCATTATTTCTTCTATATTTATAAGTTGGTATTCTTCTGGAAGGAAGAACTTCCCTCTTTTCGTATATTATTTATATCAGTATGGATTGATAGATTCTCAACCTTATGTTACCCATTATTATCACTGTTTTGATACTCAAATTGTCCTTTACTTGGCCAGAGGTAGCTCCTTTAAGTTGTCTCTTGTGTTCTTTTGATATGTCTTCATGAATTTTTGAGGACTTAACATACTTTTTGGCACAAGATGCTCTAGGTTAATCTTATACTTCTTTTGTCTCAGTCTCACATTTAGAGAAATATTGATATTTATTCTGACAGATAGTTAATTTGCTGGCAGATCAGTAAATTTTTTTTCGAGGGTTTTTCTAACCTTTGTTGGGGTGGGATTAAAGTGACCTTATCAAGGTCTAGAGTGTTTTATCCTACAGTGTGAGCTTTTTGGAAGGCCTTTTGAGTGTCCTCGATGTTTCAGTCAGTTCCCTCCATTTTGACCCATTGGGTTCCCATATCTAACAGTGCCATGAAACCTCCTGAAATTCCTTTCAGTTCACAGCTCCAGCAGCTGTCCTAAGCTAGATTTCATAGAGTCTCATCCTGTATATGTGCAGATGATCATTTTGACCAGAAGCTTAATGGACACACTATATCTATTTCCACTTGGAAAACCACTTCAGTATTCTTGTTTTGAGAACTCCATGAACAATATGAAAAGGCAAAAAAATATGACACTGAAAGATGAACCCCTAGGTTGTTAGGTGCCCAATAGGCTGTGGGAGAGGAGTGGAGAAATAACTCCAGAAAGAATGAAGAGATGGAGCCAAAGCAAAAACAATACCCAGTTGTGAATGTGACTGGTGATGGAAGTAAAGTCCGATGTTGTAAAGAACAGTATGCATAGAAACTGGAAATATTAGGTCCATGAATCAAGGTAAATTCGAAGTGGTCAAACAGGAGATGGCAAGAGTGAACATGGACATTTTAGGAATCAGTGAACTAAAATGGACTAGAGTGGGCGAATTTAACTGAGATGACCATTATATCTACTACTGTGGGCAAGAATCCCTTCGAAGAAATGGAGTAGCCCTCATAGTCAACAAAAGACTCTGAAATGCAATTTCGAAATTGGATGCAATCTCAAAAATAACAGAATGATCTCTGTTCGTTTCCAAGGCAAACCATTCAGTATCACAGTAATCCAAGTCTATGTGCCAATGAGTAACACTGAAGAAGCTGAACTTGAATGGTTCTATGAAGACCTACAAGATCTTCTAGAACTAACATGCAAAAAGATGTCCTCTTCATTATAGGGGACTGGAATGCAAAAGTAGGAGGTCAAGCGATACCTGGAGTAACAGGCAAATTTGTCCTTGGAGTACAAAATGAAGCAGGGAAGAGGCTAACAGAGTTTTTCCAAAAGAAAGTACTAGTCATAGCAAACACCCTCTTCCAGCAACACAAGAGACGACTCTACACATGAACATCACCAGATGGTCAATACCGAAATCAGTTTCATTATATTGTTTGCAGCCAAAGATGGAGAAGCTATATACTGTCAGCAAAAACAAGACCTAGAACTGACTGTAGCACAGATCATGAACTCCTTATTGCAAAATTCAGATTTAAATTGAAGCAAGTAGGGGAAACCACTAGACCATTCTCAGTTCAGTTCAGTTCAGTCGCTCAGTCGTGTCTGACTCTTTGCGACCCCATAAATCACAGCATGCCAGGCCTCCCTGTCCATCACCAACTCCCGGAGTTCACTCAGACTCACGTCCATCGAGTCAGTGATGCCATCCAGCCATCTTATCCTCTGTCGTCCCCTTCTCCTGCCCCCAATCCCTCCCAGCATCAGAGTCTTTTCCAATGAGTGATCTAAATAAAATTCCTTGTGATTATACAGTGGAAGTGACAAGTAAATTCCAGGGATTAGATCTGATAGAGTGACTGAAGCACTATGGACGGAGGTTCATGACATTGTACAGGAGGCAGCAATCAAGACCATCCCCAAGAAAAAGAAGTGCAAAATGGCAAAATGGTTGTCTGAGGAGGCCTTACAAATAGCTGAGAAAGGAAGAGAAGCTAGAGGCAAAGGAGAAAAGGAATGCAGAATTCCAAAGAATAGCAAGGAGAGATAAGAAAGCCTTTCTCAGTGATCAGTGCAACGAAATAGAGGAAAACAATAGAATAAGAAAGACTAGAGATCTCTTCAAGAAAATTAGAGCTACCAAGGTCAGGTAGCAACAGTTAGAACTGGACATGGAACAACAGACTGGTTCCAAATAGGAAAAGGAGTATGTCAAGGCTGTATATTGTCACCCTGCTTATTTAACTTATATGCAGAATGCATCATGAGAAACGCTGGGCTGGAAGAAACACAAGCTGAAATCCAGATTGCTGGGAGAAATATCAATAACCTCAGATATGCAGATGACACCACCCTTATGGCAGAAAGTGAAGAGAAACTAAAAAGCCTCTTGATGAAAGTGAAAGAGGAGAGTGAAAAAGTTGGTTTAAAGCTCAACATTCAGAAAACGAAGATCATGGCATCTGGTCCCATCACTCCATGGGAAATAGATGGGGAAACAGTGGAAACAGTGTCAGAATTTATTTTTTGGGGGCTCCAAAATCATGCAGATGGTGACTGCAGCCATGAAATTAAAAGACGCTTACTCCTTGGAAGAAAAGTTATGACCAACCTAGGTAGCATATTCAAAAGCAGAGATATTACTTTGCCGACTAAGGTCCGTCTAGTCAAGGCTATGGTTTTTCCAGTAGTCATGTATGGATGTGAGAGGTGGACTGTGAAGAAGGCTGAGCACCGAAGAACTGATGTGTTTGAACTGTGGTGTTGGAGAAGACTCTCGAGAGTCCCTTGGACTGCAAGGAGATCCAACCAGTCCATTCTGAAGGAGATCAGCCCTGGGATTTCTTTGGAAGGAATAATGCTAAGCTGAAACACCATTACTTTGGCTACCTCATGCAAAGAGTTGACTCATTGAAAAAGATTCTGATGCTGGGAGGGATTGGGGCGGGAGGAAAAGGGGACGACCGAGGATGAGATGGCTGGATGGCATCACGGACTCGATGGACGTGAGTCTGAGTGAACTCCGGGAGTTGGTGATGGACAGGGAGGCCTGGCGTGCTGCGATTCATGGGGTCGCAAAGAGTCGGACATGACTGAGCGACTGAACTGAACTGAACTGAAGGGAACATTTCATGCAAAGATGGGCACAATAAAGGACAGAAATGGTATAGACCTAACAGAAGCAGAAGATATTAAGAAGAGGTGACAAGAATACACAGAAGAACTATACAAAAAGATTATGACCTAGATATGGTGTGATCACTCACCTAGAGCCAGACATCCTGGAATGCAAAGTCAAGTGGGCTTTAGGAAGTATCACTACAAAGCTAGTGGAGGTGATGACATTCCAGTTGAACTGTTTCAAATCCTGAAAGATGATGTGATTAAAGTGCTGCACTCAATATGCCAGCAAATTTGGAAAACTCAGCAGTGGCCACAGGACTGGAAAAAGTCAGTTTTCATTCCTATCCCAAAGAAAGGCAATGCCAAAGAATGTTCAAACTACCACATAATTGCACTCATTTCACATGCTAAGTAACGCTCAAAATTCTTCAAGCCAGGCTTTAACAGTACATGAAACGAGAACTTCCAGATATCAAGCCAGATTTAGAAAAGGCAGAGAAAGCAGAGATCAGATTGCCAACATCTGCTGGATCATCGAAAATGCAAGAGAGTTCCAGAAAAACATCTATTTCTGCTTTATTACACCAAAGGCTTTGACTGTGTGGATCACAATAAACTGTGAAAATTCTGAAAGAGATGGGAATACCAGACCACCTGACCTGCCTCCTGAGAAATCTGTATGCAGGCCAAGAAGCAACAGTTAGAACTGGACATGGAATAACAGACTGGTTCCAAATTGGGAAAGGAGTATGTCAAAGCTGTATATTGTCACCTTGCTTATTTAACTTCTATGCAGGATACATCATGCAAAATGCCAGGCTGGATGAAGCACAAGCTGGAATCAAGATTGCCAGGAGAAATACTGATAACCTTAGATATGCAGATGACACCACCCTTATGGCAGAAAATGAAGAGGAACTAAAGAACCTCTTGATGAAAGTGAAAGAGGAGAGTGAAAAAGTTGGCTTAAAGCTCAACATTCAGAAAACTAAGATAATGGCATCTGGTTCTGTCACTTAATGGCAAATAGATGGGGAAACAATGGAAACAGTGAGAAACTTTATTTTTCTGGGCTCTAAAATCACTGCAGATGGTGACTGCAGCCTTAAAATTAAAAGATTTTTGCTCCTTGGAAGAAAAGCTATGACCAACCTAGAGAGCATATTAAAAAACAGATTACTTTGTCGACAAAGGTCCATATAGGCAAAGCTATGGTTTTTCCAGTAGTCATGTATGGATATGAGAATTGAACTATAAAGAAAGCTGAGCACGGAAGAATTGATGCTTTTGAACTGTGGTGTTGGAGAAGGCTCTTGAGAGGCCCTTGGACTGCAAGGAGATCCAACCAGTCCATCCTAAAGGAAATCAGATAGATGGGGAAACAATGGAAACAGTGAGAAACTTTATTTTTCTGGGCTCTAAAATCACTGCAGATGGTGACTGCAGCCTTAAAATTAAAAGATTTTTGCTCCTTGGAAGAAAAGCTATGACCAACCTAGAGAGCATATTAAAAAACAGATTACTTTGTCGACAAAGGTCCATATAGGCAAAGCTATGGTTTTTCCAGTAGTCATGTATGGATATGAGAATTGAACTATAAAGAAAGCTGAGCACGGAAGAATTGATGCTTTTGAACTGTGGTGTTGGAGAAGGCTCTTGAGAGGCCCTTGGACTGCAAGGAGATCCAACCAGTCCATCCTAAAGGAAATCAGACTGATGTTGAAGCTGAAACTCCAATACTTTGGCCATCTGATGTGAAGAACTAACTCACTGGAAAAGACCCTGATGCTGTGAAAGGTTGAAGGCAGGGGGAGAAGGAGACAACAGAGGATGAGATGGTTGGATGGCATCTCCGACTCAATGGACATGAGTTTGAGCAAGCTCCAGGAGTTGGTGATGGACAGGGTGGCGTGATATGCTGCAGTCTATAGTTCGCAGAGTTGGACATGACTGAGCAACTGAAATGAAGTGAACTGATACATATTTCCAATGCTGCTTTTCTGCACAGCTGCAGAATGGCTCAGAAATGGTGATCCATACTTCAGTGTGTGAGTTGAGAGGGTGGAGCTGGGAGTCAAAGGAAGCCAAGGCAGCTAGAATTCACAGTGCAGATTATCTGAGAAGAGAGGGCTGGATATAGAGAGAACTCTTGGGATATGAAGAAGGTCTGCCTCAAATGTGCAGCTGAGGATTGGTCAGAATATGCATCTGAGAAAAGTACCAGAGGAAGGGTTAAAAAAGACTCCTGAAAAAATATAAGGGCATAGTACTCAGGTCACATGCAGAGGCAGATAGAGAGCCTATTCCAACAGTTAAAATAGAGAACTTCGTAATAACTAGGGCATAGGGTAGAGTACCAAGAAAGGCCCTACCTCAGTAGTAAGTAAAAATCCTGGACTAAATGTTGATGACTAATGAGGCTTGTGAGGAATACCTGAAAGAATCAAACTGTTTCTAAGTAACTTAACTGAATTGCAAAACAAAGCTCAAGAATATTTATAGAGAAAAGCAGTGGACTGGGAATCTCTAAGCCTTTGTTCTCCCATGGGAACATCAAAAAACTTCCAGAAACTGGTATAAAATCCTTATAAAAACTATGGAAAATTGTCAAAAGGCTATAACAACCAAGCAAATATTCAATCAAGAAAAGTCACATTCAAAGCAGTAAAATATTTCATGATGTTTGTACTTTCTGCCCCACTCCCCTTCTCAGTGCAGTGTGGTTTTGGTGTAGAGGAAGTGGCAGCCCAATACACAATTCCCTCCCTTGAAACAAAGGGAGCAGTTGTTCATTCACCAAGTCATGTCTGACTTGAGCAGAGCAGTCCTTATTTGAATGTTCTGACTATCTTAGGGCTGCCTAAGGCATTGGGCTCTATATCCTCTACTTCAGATCTTAGAGAGAAATGGTGGATACTGCTCATGAAAGTTATAAGGGGACTACAGACCTCCTGGGTAAGAGATTATGGATGGAGACATAAAGTAGACCATTGAAGGCCCAAAGAAGAAGCTAAAGTGAGATTCTTTGGGAGACTGAGACATTCAAAAGTAGCCATGTGTATGAACGAACTGAAAAAGCCATAAAGATGTCCAGCCAAGATACCTGTTTAGAAGAGACCTGAGAAGAACTTAAACTTTTCCATTGAGCTGATGACTAGGCTAACGGCATACCCAGCTAATTAGAGGACTACTCCAGCATAGAGCCAGTCTGCGAAGACTGAGAGAGGTAGCTATTTTTGCAGATGCCCAACCTTCAACAAAAAAGTCACAAAGGATACTGATAAACAGGAAATCATGGCCTCTTTAAAGGAAGAAAATAAACTGTCACAAACTATCCCTGAAGAAGCACAGGCATTAATTAGATTTACTAAATTAAAGACATTAAAACAGCTCCTTGAAATATGCTGAAGGAAACTCAATGAAAACATAGGTAAAGAGCTAAAGGAAAGAAATATATGAACAAAATGAGACTATCAATAAAGAGAAATAAAAAGAAACTAGACATTCTAGAGCTAAAAAATACAGTAAGTGGATGGAAAGATTCCCTAGAGGGATTTAACAGCAGATTTATGCAGGCAGAAGAAAGGAACAGCAGACTTAAAGATAGGAGATTTGAAATTATCAAGTTTAAGGAGCAAAAAAGGGGAATGTTTTCTCTCTGTAACAAGATCCGTAACAAGGCAAATATGTCTGCTCCCGCCACTCTTGTCAGCATTATACTGAATGTTCCAGTCAGTGCAATAATGGAGAAATAAAAGGCATTCAGGTTGGAAAAGAAGATGTAGAATTGTCACATATTATCACCAATTTGGAAAATACTAAAGAATTTACAAAACATAGCTACTACAACTAATAAGTGAATTTAGCAAGATTGCAACATAGAAGATAAACATTCAATTTCTATTTCTATATACAAGCAACAAACATTAGAAATTGAAATAAAAAACAATATCACTTTGAATAACATCATAGATTTGACATAGGGATAAATTCTCAAAATATGTACAAGACTTGTACAAAGAAACTAAAAAATTTCTAGGAGAAAATAAAAATACCCTAAAAAAGTGGAGAGATGTACCATTTCTGTGAATTGAAAGACAATATTGTTAAGATATCAGTTCACTTGTAGGAATTTTTCTTACATATATACCCATATGTGTATACAAGGATTTATATATATGAGATTTTTATTCAGTGCAAAAGACTGTATATAAGTAAATATCCACGATAGAGAACTGAAGGTGACTTGTGTTATAGTCATATCAAGGAAGACATGACGGCCATTTAAAAAACTGGCATGCACAAGATATATTTAATTATCAAATTAAGTAAGAGAGAGAAAACTGTCTATACTACCATTCTTGGAGAAATACATACAAATCCATTTGCTTTTGGCTATATTAGACTAGTTAAGAAAGATACACAGGAATCTGATAGAAATGACTGTCTCAAGGGAAGAAAAATGGGAGATAAGAGGTTGAGAAGAAAACATATTTTCTACATACCTTATTCTGCCTATTGAATTTTGTATCATGCATATGTGAAGTGTGAAAGTCGCTCAGTTGTGCTGACTCTTTGAGACCCCATGGACTATATAGTCCGTGGAATTCTCAGGCCAGAATACTGGAGTGGGTAGCCTTTCCCTTCTCCAGGAGTCTTCCCAACCCAGGGATCGAACCCAGGTCTCCCACATTAAAGGTGGATTCTTTACCAACTGAGTCACAAAGGAAGCCCAGCATGTATATGTATGTCTACTTAAAAAAAAACAAAACACAGTGATTGAAATGAGTTAAATGCATTGATCCTTTATCGAGAAGCCCAACTTCTCCAATCCTTATCCCCTAAGTCCTCCCCAGTCTGCCCACCTACGCCTCTGCTAGAAATGGACCTCATTTCTAACTGCCAGATGTGCTAGTGGCCCATTCCTCAGTGTTCTGCATTTGTTAGCAAGTTTCTCTCCCACCTAGGATACACTCCTTTTGCCTGTAGCCTGCACTTTTAGACCTAACTCTAATGTTACTCTATCCAGGAGCCCTCTCTCACCACACTGATCCTCACTATGCTGTCTCTCCTCTGAAATGGATGCTTGTGACCTGGGCCTCACAAATGAGTGTATGATCCCGTATGTTTTGGATTGTTGGCTCTTGCTTTGTGTGATGTCTTATGTTGGAAAATAGGCTGTCTGGATAGCAGGAAGGCAGCATGACTCAAATGTCTTTGTACTCTTAACACTGTCTTGCTTAGGGGTGAGCATAGATTGAGGGCTCACCAGTCTTCAGTTGGGAGAAGGAAATGGCAACCCACTCCAGTATCCTTGCCTGGAGAATGCTGTGGACAGAGGAGCCTGGAGGGCTGCTGTCCATAGGGTCGCACAGAGTCGGACATGACTGAAGTGACTTAGCCTGCATGATGCATTTGGAGAAGGAAATGGCAAGCCACTCCAGTATCCTTGCCTGGAGAATCCTGTGGACACAGGAGCCTGGTGGGCTGCTGTCTGTGGGGTCACATAGAGTTGGACATGACTGAAACGATTTAGCAGCAGCAGCAGCAGTCTTCACTTGGATGAAAGATTAGATACTGGAGGAAGGACCAAAGAGTATCTTCAGAGATTTTGAGCTCAAGGATTTTTGGCTGTGAGACAACTGTCACCAGGGAAAGATTTTTTTCCTCAAAGAAATTAAAAAATTAGAGTGTTAGAGAAATATGACAATATCGACAGAGGTCCGGTAGGTACCATAAGTGTGTAAATAAATGGTCAGCATATAGGAGTGATGGGCTCTGGTGATGAATTAGAAGACAACTAGCTTGCTTAAAGTTTTAAAAAATTCTAGTTAAAAAACAAGCAAGCAAACAAAACTCCTTTAGGCAACCAGCAGACATCCAGAATAGACGAATAGATCTAAGCACAATCAGCAGCTACTTTATGCCTCTAAGTCAGAAGTGGCCACTGGCACGTCTCTGCAGGCACGCATCTCTGTGAGAGGACAGAATTCTGTGACATGGTTAAAACCAGCTCTCAAAAACCAACTCTTAAAAGAGATGCACAAGGAAATCTCACTAGTGTCTCAGTGGACGGCAGTGTTTACAGTCTCTTCTCACTCATCCGCAAGCTTGAGGCCACACAGTCTGGGAGGCATTCCTTTCTGATTCCCACAATGTCATTTTAAAGATGCTACCACTTTTACCTCTCCCTGCCACTTCAGCCTTGGTCCCTTCATGCACCTCTGATTTCCCATCACCCACTGCCTGTAACATCAAAGCTCTCCATTTCCAAGCCATAACCAGACTGGCCATCAGGCTGGTGGAGGGTATGGAGAGTGAAGCCAGAGTGGGAACACAGACACTGCCTGTGAGTGGCACCTTCATTCCTTACAACCAGACCGCCTCATCTGCAGACGGAATCACCGCATGGACTTCCTAGACAGGTGAAGCTCTTTGACACCATACCTACCTTGTGAAACAGAAGGGCTTTGTGATGCAGTCTGGTGGCTTAGTTCCGTCATCTGTGAGGCGGAGACGACAGTGTGTAGCATTGGAAGTCAGTAGGTGCCAGAACTCTGAATGCCTACATTCATAGGGATGGTTGGTCTCCTCGTGATTATGAGGTTTAGACCATGCTGAGCCAGACTTTTGTTCTGTGGGATTTGGGGTATCCCTTATATACCTATGGCTCCATCTTCATTATTATTCTAATTATCTGGCAAGTGCAAAAGAGTTACCATGGATTAATGGAACATAAAAGGAGCTGCTGCCGGGTAGGGAAACATGGTGACCAGGACTGAACTAATTAAGCCTTAGATAAGATGCTTTAAGCTCCCTCTCCTTTTCCTTCCTCTCCACTTGTCTACCTCCCCACCCAGAAGTTTTTTTTTTTTTTTTTTTACCATCCATTAGTTACTCATATGGTATTTCTCTTCTCAGCACCTAGAAATCATTTCTTACCAGACCATCCCTGCAGTGTATTCTAATTGAAAAATCAAGAACATCTCTATCTGGCTTGGGTTGAGACTTAGATGAAATGGATTGTGCCTCACTGGATCTTAGAAGACTTCCCTTTATGGGAGATTTTTCTGGTTTGTGGTCCATTAAGGCATTTGTAAATTGAAGTCCTTTGGTTATTAAATCTACACGACTTTATTCTGTTCCACCCTTTCTCTTGTTCCATTATAAGCTTGATACAGAACTTCTCTTAGGAAATAAATGGGAGGTGTGGAGGACAGAAGAGCCTCAAAATGAATCAGAAATAAGAGAAGAGTATTGAGATGAAAAAAATAGGAATTAGGAAAGTTAGGAAATTAAATAAAATACAGGTAAATTAAAAAGGATTCGGTAATCTGTATTAGCTTTGTCTTGGTTTGGCTGTGAAAAAGAAAATGGTGTCCCAACTTCACGCTCCAACTTTTTTGTCTTTTAAGCGTCACCGGAAAGTCAGACAAAGGGCTAGAGATGCAGCATCAAGAGGTAAAGTCCTAGTCTCTGCTCTGACTTCCCTCCCCTGGGGGTGAGGTGCCCATGCACCCTGTTCCCCAGTGACCCTTAGTGCCAGGCACCAGGTGCTCTAACTGCTGAAGGCTCCAATCCCCAAGTTGACAGATTCTCCCAGAAGACTTTTATGGGGGGTGGGGTAGGGGTCTGCCATCTCCTGTCATTCAAGGCTTTTAGATTCCCGTAGGATGTCCCTGAATCCCCTCCTGTTCCGTGTAACAAGGTCTCCTGCTTTCTCAGCTAGGAGACATTCCTGGGAAGAAGCTGACAAGCCATGGGAGCTGCTCTCAATCATGCGAAGGTGATCTCTTGCTCTTTGCAGTCTCCCACCTCCCAGTGTGGCCTGGGGTGATTTCTGTGTTTGACTGGGGCAGGGTTGGGCAGAAGGAGAATGGCTGAGAGGGAGCCAGGCACGTGGAGCCTGGAGCCCTGGGTGAGAGTTGCTGGAGGAGAGGGTGGGTTCAGACGTCTCAGTGGAGAGTGGTCTTCCAACTGTGCTCTGGGCGAGGCTCACAAAGGTGCTAGAAGTCAGGATTTGACAGAATTTAACTCTGGGTTTTCTCCCAACCATGAGACAAGGTACCCAGTCAGGAGAATGGATAGTTAAGTGCATAAGCAAGTCATCATTTTCATATTCTCTTTATAGCCACACCCTTTCAAGGGCAGACCCCTGGACCCTGCTGACATTACCTCCTCTGGTTCTGTCTTCAGGAAGGCCAGTTCCCGGGACAGCCCTCAGGCAGGAGCTTGTCATACTATCCCCTTCTTAAGAGCTCTGCAGAATGAGGAATTGGCTCTTGAAAGATGATGTGTGCATCTCCTAATCCCCAGAATGCAGAGCTCCCACAGGACTTCCGTGGCCCCAAGCGAGGCTGACTCCAGGTTCTACCTGGTGATGTGTCTGGTGCTGCCCCATCAGCTAACCATTGGCTCCCCCACCTGCCTGGTTCCCTTCTCCCAATTCAGCTTCTCAGCACAGGTCAGCAGAGAGCTCACCCACCTCCCAGGTTCTCAAGGCCTTGTATTTCCATCAGTTGTCTGAGACCTTGCCCAACAAGCTCCAGGCTCTCAGCCCAGCCCACTACAGCTTGCCAAATGGCATTTCCCTAGGAAGAAAAGTAGACACTTAAACACCCAGTGGTTGCTGGCCTCAGAGTTTACCCCACTAGGGGAGGGCAGGCCCAATCTGCAGGCCCCACACTGGCCAAGAGTAACAAACAGTAACAAACTGACCATCAGTAACAAACATTTGCTATGTTTCCCTTCCCAGCCAGGGCTGGCTACCTCAGGAGGGGGATGTGCGACAGATCCTGTGTGCAGATCCCTGCTGCCAAACCTGCAACACCATGGCTCTGGAGATTCAGCAGTTGCTGGGTGAGAACCNAGTAACAAATGATTGCAATGCTTCCCTTCCCAGCCATGGCTGGCTTCCTCAGGAAGGGAGTGTGCGGCGGCTCCTGTGTGCAGACCCCTGCTGCCAAATCTGCAATTCTGTGGCTCTGGAGATTCAGCAGTTGATATCGAGTGAGACTACGCTGACCACCCCTACTTCATCGGGGCCATCACAGGGCTCCTCTTGCCTAGAGGTTTTGTCCATGTCTAGTCTCTCTTTTGATCAGAGTCAGGAGTCCCTGCCCTTCAAACAGCTTTCACTTCCATCAGCAACCCGCACAGTGTCACAACTAACAAATCAGAAATCTGTAACGCAGTCAGCTGCCAAGTCAGCCACTAAGCCAGCCACCAAGTCTGCCAGTGCAATCAGCATCCGCCAATACTGGGCTGGTCACCAGCAGCTAAGGCAGGAATGTCGAGGGTCAGAGTTGCCCTTGGACGCAGGAGCTCTGTCTTTTTTGAGCCTTGAAGAGCCTAGGATTCCTGTGAACCAGCATGTCAAGAAGAAGAGCAACTCTGAAGGTATGCTGAAGAAACAAGGTCAGTAGCCCTTGAAAATCTGATTCCCTTTCTTTCCCTTAGCCTTGGAGTGGCACCTGCTGCAGAGACAGCTCCAGCTTCAGTGGGACTTGCCAGATGTTTTTCAGAGAGATCAACATGTCCAGAGCCCCATGCAGTGTAAGCCCGGTGACAAAGCCCAGTCTTCTGAGACTCTGAAAACTTCCTGGCCGGGGCAGCCTGTCTCAGTCCTCACAAGGGAACCACTCTTCCCGCAGCACACCAGGAGGCTGCTGGAATACCACCTCCAGAGACAGCTGATGCACCACCGCTGGGGCCTGCCCCAGAAGATCCAGCAGTCCATCCATTTGCTCCTGTCCCCCACTAACCAGCAGACTATATCCTGGAGCAGCACAGCCCTAGACGGTGTGAATGGCCCCCAGCCTACATCTCTGGAGGCCACTGGAGCTGATGACCCATTCCCAGCTATTGTGGACCCATTGTCAGTCCCCATGCCACACTTGTTTGACCAGGCCAAGGCAATATTGCGGGGCCATATCGACTCCAAATGTGGGCAAATTCACCAGGGCAACATCCCTGCCTGTGTATATAGATCTTGGGAGAGCATAATCCCTGGGGGCCTGGAAGTGACTCCCTTCAGCTGCATCCTGGAAAGCAAGCCCCTGGAACTCCAGGCAGCAGCTGACCAGGACCTTCAACAGGAAGTTACACCCGGGATGCCAGTGGCCCTTGATCAGCAGCAACAGGTCTCACCAAAAGCTGTCACTGAACATCCTAAGCTGCCCGGAGTCCTGTCAGAGGCAGCCATTGAGAAACTGGAGATGACTTTACGGCACAAGTATCTGGCCTTCTTGTCAGGGCTGCCTGCTCTTTATTGTCAGGGCTGCCTGGCTCTCTCCAGGGCCATGGCCCCACCAGCCACGTCAATCACGTCCCCAGCCATGATCACAGAGATGGTGCCTGAGCCTGTCGAATTCTCAACAGAACCTCTGACTCAGGTGACCTCACCTGAAGAGCAGGGCCCAAGTCCTGGGCCAGGCTTTCAAGAGGCCAATGAGGCTCTTTCAAACACTGCAGAAGAATTCCAGGTTGATGAGCAGGTGGAAGGAGTAATTGAGATGCTGCCTATAGAAAGCCAAACAGAGCCTGAGAGGCCCTCTTCACTTGGGGAGCACATCTTGGCCAAAATGAATTTCCATCTGAGAAAGAAGATCCTCGAGGCACAAATTGGAATTCCCATGAAGGCACGAGAGTCTAGGGAACAAGTTGTA
>SJYT01065875.1:123472-225124 GCA_006410635.1 Cephalophus harveyi | reverse complement strand
ACTCTTGAGAGTCCCTTGGACTGCAAGGAGATCCAACCAGTCCATTCTGAAGGAGATCAACCCTGGGATTTCTTTGGAAGGAATGATGCTAAAGCTGAAACTCCAGTACTTTGGCCACCTCATGCGAAGAGTTGACTCACTGGAAAAGACTCTGATGGTGGGAGGGATTGGGAGCAGGAGGAGAAGGGGACGACCGAGGATGAGATGGCTGGATGGCATCACGGACTCGATGGACGTGAGTCTGAGTGATCTCCGAGAGATGGTGATGAACAGGGAGGCCTGGCGTGCTGCGATTCATGGGGTCGCAGAGAGTGGGACACGATTGAGCGAGTGAACTGAACTGATTTCCCCTCACAAACAGGTCTCAGATAACAGTCCTTCCAATGGCCTCAAGCTGTGGCCTACCTGCTCATCCTGGGACATTCTTTGTAAAGATCCTTGAACAAATGTCAATGGTTACTTTATAGATTATTTTCTGGGGACAACTGTAGAAGGCTTTGTGCTTTCTCATGCTTCTCTCAAGCACTTTAAGATTCTTTCCAGCCAACTCAACTGAAGAAACGAAAGAACAAGTCAGAATCGCAAGGCCTAACTCCTTCGTCCTGGGGCCGTGGCTGCAAGATGAGGAGAAGGTGTTGGGGCCGTGCCTCCATTTTGTCAGTAATGCCTAACGCGGCTCCCGACATTCTATGATCATATTGCTATGAGCATTTGCTTATGAGTGTTTGTGTGGATGAGTGTTTGTATGAATATATATTTGTTTTCAATCCTCCTGGCTGTATACCTAGGAATAGAATTGCAGGGTTGTATCAGAACTCTGTATCCTGGGGAATAGATGGACTCTTTTCCAAAGCAGCTACATCATTTTAAAATTACCTTGAATTGACCTCAAGTCAAGGTAGTTAAAATTCATTCCCATACTAGTGATGAATTTTTATTGATTTTACCCTGAATCATTTTGTCCCCAAAGGCACTATTTGTAAATCATCTGACAAAAATTAAGAGTGTATAGTTTGACATAACTTGATTTTTCTCTTCATTTTTATTTAAAGGTAACTGACGAGTATAGGGGTAGAACCCATTGATTTTGCTGAAATTGTGGTTGACAAAATATTCGAGTATGAATTTAAAAGAATAAAATAATGTGGAATAAAAACCATTATATTGAAGCTGTCATCATCATCATTATTAAAGAGTTTAGAATGGCTAAATGTTTCATAATGAAAATATTTTGTTTTTTTTTTTAATATAAATTTATTTATTTTAATTGGAGGCTAATTACTTTACAATATTGTATCGGTTTTGCCATATATCATTGTGAATCCACCATGGGTGTACACGTGTTCCCCATCCTGAACCCCCCTCCCCATGCCATCTCTCTGGGTCATCCCAGTGCACCAGCCCCAAGCATCCTGTATCATGTATTGAACCTGGACTGGTGATTTGTTTCACATATGATATTACACATGTTTCAGTGCCATTCTCCCAAATCACCCCACCCTTGCCCTCTCCCACAGACTGCAAAAGACTGTTCTATACAACTGTGTCTCTTTTGCTGTCTTACATACAGGGTTATTGTTACCATCTTTCTAAATTCCATATATATGCGTTAGTGTACTGTGTTGGTGTTTTTCTTTCTGGCTTACTTCACTCTATATAATCGGCTCCAGTTTTATCCACCTCATTAGAACTGATTCAAATGTATTCTTTTTAATGGCTGAATAATACTCCATTGTGTATATGTATCACAGCTTTCTTATCCATTCATCTGCTGATGGACATCTAGGTTGCTTCCATGTTCTGGCTATTCTAAACAGTGCTGCGATGAACATTGGGGCACACATGTCTCTTTCAATTCTGGTTTCCTTGGTGTGTATGCCCAGCAATGGGATTGTTGGGTCATAAGGCAGTTCTATTTGCAGTTTTGTAAGGAATCTCCACACTGTTCTCCATGGTGGCTGTACTAGTTTGCGTTCCCACCAACAGTGTAAGAGGGTTTGCTTTTTTCCACACCCTCTCCCATTTATTGCTTGTAGACTTTTGGATAGCAGCCATTCTGACTGGTGTGAAATGGTACCTCATTGTGGTTTTGATTTGCATTTCTCTGATAATGAGTGATGTTGAGCATCTTTTCATGTGTTTGTTAGCCATCCGTATGTCTTCTTTGGAGAAATGTCTGTTTAGTTCTTTGGCCCATTTTTTGATTGGGTCATTTATTTTTCTGGAGTTGAGCTGCAGGAGTTGCTTGTATATTTTTGAGATTAATTCTTTGTCAGTTGCTTCATTTGTTATTATTTTCTCACATTCTGAAGGCTGTCTTTTCACCTTGCTTATAGTTTCATTTGTTGTGAAGAAGCTTTTAATTTTAATTAAGTCCCATTTGTTCATTTTTGCTTTTATTTTGATATTTGGGAGGTGGGTCATAGAAGATCCTGCTGTGATTTATGTCGGAGAGTGTTTTGCCTATGTTCTCCTCTAGGAATTTTATAGTTTCTGGTCTTACGTTTAGATCTTTAATCCATTTTGAGTTTATTTTTGTGTGTGGTGTTAGAAAGTGATCTAGTTTCATTCATTTACAAGTGGTTGACCGATTTTCCCAGCACCACTTGTTAAAGAGATTGTCTTTTCTCCATTGTATATTCTTGCCTCCTTTGTCAAAGATAAGGTGTCCATAGGTGCGTGGATTTATCTCTGGGCTTTCTATTTTGTTCTATTGATCTATATTTCTGTCTTTGTGCCAGTACCATACTGTCTTGATGACTGTGACTTTGTAGTAGAGCCTGAAGTCAGGCAGGTTGATTCCTCCAGTTCCATTCTTCTTTCTCAAGATTGCTTTGGCTATTCGAGGTTTTTTGTATTTCCATACAAATTGTGAAACTATTTGTTCTAGCTCTGTGAAAAGTATCGTTGGTAGCTTGATAGGGATTGCATTGAATCTATAGATTGCTTTGGGTAGTATACTCGTTTTCACTATATTGATTCTTCTGATCCATGAACATGGTATATTTCTCCATTTATTAGTGTCCTCTTTGACTTCTTTCACCAGTGTTTTATAGTTTTCTATGTATAGGTCTTTAGTTTCTTTAGGGAGGTAGATATTTTCCTAGGTATTTTATTCTATTCTTTGCAATGGTGAATGGAATTGTTTCCTTAATTTCTCTTTCTATTTTCTCAGTGTATAGGAATGCAAGGGATTTCTGTGTGTTGATTTTATATCCTGCAACATTACTATATTCATTGATTAGCTCTAGTATTGCAGATATTGAAGAATCCTTGCATCCCTGGGATAAAGCCCACTTGGTCATGGTGTATGATGTTTTTAATGTGTTGTTGGATTCTGATTGCTAGAATTTTGTTAAGGATTTTTGCATCTATGTTCATCAGTGATATTGGCCTCTAGTTTTCTTTTTTTGTGGCATCTTTGTCAGGTTTTGGTATTAGGTTGATGATGGCCTCATAGAATGAGTTTGGAAGTTTACCTTCCTCTGCAATTTTCTGGAAGAGTTTGAGTAGGATAGATGTTAGCTCTTCTCTAAATTTTTGGTAGAATTCAGCTGTGAAGCCGTCTGGACCTGGGCTTTTGTTTGCTGGAAGATTTCTGATTACAGTTTCAATGTCTGTGCTTGTGATGGGTCTGTTAAGATTTTCTATTTCTTCCTGGCTCAGTTTTGGAAAGTTGTACTTTTCTAAGAATTTATCCATTTCTTCCACATTGTCCATTTTATTGGCATATGATTGCTGATAGTAGTCTCTCATGATCTTTTGTATTTCTGTGTTGTCTGTTGTGATCTCTCCATTTTCATTTCTAATTATATTGATATGATTTTTTCTCCCTTTGTTTCTTGATGAATCTGGCTAATGGTTTGTCAGTTTTATTTATCCTCTCAAAGAACCAGCTTTTGGCTTTGTTGATTTTTGCTATGGTCTCTTTTGGGTTTTTTTTTTTTTTTGCATTAATTTCTGTGCTAATTTTTAAGATTTCTTTCCTTCTACTAACCCTGGGGTTCTTCATTTCTTCCTTTTCTAGTTGCTTTAGGTGTAGAGTTAGGTTATTTATTTGACTTCTTTCTTGTTTCTTGAAGTATGCCTGTATTGCTATGAACCTTCCCCTTAGCACTGCTTTTACAGTGTCCCACAGGTTTTGGGTTGTTGTCTTTTCATTTTCATTTGCTTCTATGCATATTTTTATTTCTTTTTTGATTTCTTCTGTGATTTGTTGGTATTCAGCAGTGTGTTGTTCAGCGTCCATATGGTGGAATTTTTAATAGTTTTTCTCCTGTAATTGAGATCTAATCTTACTGTATTGTGGTCAGAAAAGATGCTTGGAATGATTTCAATTTTTATGACTTTACTTAGGCTAGATTTATGGCCTAGAATGTGATCTATCCTGGAGAAGGTTCCTTGTGCACTTGAGAAAAAGGTGAAATTCATTGTTTTGGGGTGAAATGTTCTATAGATATCAATTAGGTCTAACTGGTCTATTGTATCATTAAAAGTTTGTGTTTCCTTGTTAATTTTCTGTTTAGTAGATCTATCCATAGGTGTGAGTGGGGTATTAAAGTCTCCCACTATTATTGTGTTATTGTTAATTTCCCCTTTCTACTTGTTAGCATTTATCTTACATATTGCAGTGCTCCTATGTTGGGTGCATATATATTTATAATTGTTATATCTTCTTCTTGGATTGATCCTTTGATCATTTTGTAGTGTCCTTGTCTCTTTTCATAGCGTTTGTTTTAAAGTCTGTTTTATCTGATATGAGTATTGCTACTCCTGCTTTCTTTTGGTCTCTATTTGCATGGCATATCTTTTTCCATCTCTTCACTTTCAGCCTGTATGTGTCCCTTGTTTTGAGGTGGGTCTCTTGTAGACAACATATATAGCAGTCTTGTTTTGTATCCATTCAGCCAGTCTTTGTCTTTTGGTTGGAGCATTCAACCCATTTACATTTAAGGTAATTATTGATAAGTATGATTCCATTGCTATTTACTTTATTGTTTTGGGTTCGAGTTTATACACCCTTTTTTTGTTTCCTGTCTAGAGAATATCCTTTAGCATTTGTTGGAGAGCTGGTTTGGTGGTGCTTAATTCTCTCAGCTTTTGCTTGTTTGTAAAGCTTTTGCTTGTTTGTAAAGCTTTTGCTTGTCTGTAAAGCTTTTGATTTTTCCTTCATATTTGAATGAGATCCTTGCTGGGTACAGTAATCTGGGCTGTAGGTTATTTTCTTTCATTACTTTAAGTATGTCCTGCCATTTCCTTCTAGCCTGAAGAGTTTCTATTGAAAGATCAGCTGTTATCCTTATGGGAATCCCCTTCTGTGTTATTTTTTGTTTTACCCTTGCTGCTTTTAATATTTGTTCTTTGTGTTTGATCTTTGTTAATTTGATTAATATGTGTCTTGGGGTGTTTCACCTTCAGTTTATCTTATTTGGGACTCTCTAGGTTTCTTGGACTTGGGTGATTATTTCCTTCCTCATTTTAGGGACGTTTTCAGCTATTATCTCCTCAAGTATTTTCTCATGGTCTTTCTTTTTGTCTTCTTCTTCTGGGACTGCTATGATTTGAATGTTGGGGCATTTAACATTGTCCCAGAGGTCTCTGAGATTGTCCTCACTTCTTTTAATTCGTTTTTCTTTTTTCCTCTCTGATTCGTTTATTTCTACCATTCTATCTTCTACCTCACTAATCCTATCTTCTGCCTCCATTATTTACTATTTGTTCCCTCCAGAGTGTTTTTGATCTCATTTATTGCATTATTCATTATATGTTGACTCTTTTTTGCTTCTTCCAGGTCCTTGTTAAACCTTTCTTGCATTTTCTCAGTCCTTGCTTCTAGGCTATTTATCTGTGATTCCATTTTGTTTTTGCGATTTTGGATCATTTTCACTATCATTATTCAGAATTCTTTATCAGGTAGATTCCCTATCTCTTCCTCTTTTGTTTGGTTTGGTGGGTATTTATCCTGTTCCTGTACCTGCTGGGTATTCCTCTTTCTCTTCATCTTTTTTATATTGCTATGTTTGGGGTGACCTTTCTGTATTCTGGCAGTTTGTGGAGTTCTCTTTATTGTGGAGTTTCCTCGCTGTGGGTGGTGTTGTACGGGTGGCTTGTCAAGGTTTCCTGGTTAGGGAGGCTTGTATCGGTGTTCTGGTGGGTGGAACTTGATTTCTTCTCTCTGGAGTTCAGTGAAGTGTCCAGTAATGAGTTAAGAGCTGTCAGTGGGTTTGGAGTGACTTTGGGCAGCCTGTATATTGAAGCTCAGGGCTGTGTTCCTGTGTTGCTGGATAATTTGCATGGTATGTCTTGCTCTGGAACTTATTGGCCCTTGGGTGGTGCTTGGTTTCAGTGTAGGTATAGAGGCGTTTGATGAGCTCCTGTCAATGTTCCTGAAGTCAGGAGTTCTCTGGTGTTCTCAGGATTTGGACTTAAGCCTCCTGCTTCTGGTTTTCAGTCTTATTTTTTCAGTAGCTTCAGGACTTCTCCATCTATACAGCACTGTTGATAAAACATCTAGGTTAAAGATGAAAAGTTTCTCCACAGTAAGGGACACCCAGAGAGGTTCACAGAGTTACATGGAGAAGAGGGAGGAGGAAGATAGAGGTGACCCAAATGAGATGAGGTGGAATCAAAAGAGGAGAGAGCAAGCTCGCCAGTAATCACTTCCTTATGTGCACTCCGCAACTGGACCACTCAGAGATGTTCACAGTTATACAGAGAAGAGAAGAGGGAGGAAGGTGACAGAGGTGGCCAGGAGGATAAAGAGGGGAATCAAAAGGAGAGAGATAGATCCAGCCAGTAATCAGTTCCTTAAGTGTTCTCCACCATCTGGAACACACAAAGAGATTCACAGAGTTGGGTAGAGAAGAGAAGAGAGAGGGAGGAGATAGAGGCGACCTGGTGGAGAAAAAGGAGAGTCCAAAGGGGGAGAGAGCAGTCAAACCAGTAATCTTGCTCCCAAGTAAAAATGGGTACTGAAGATTGGGTTCTTAAAAGTACAGAATTGATAACAAATACCAAAAAGCAAAGATTAAAAATCTAGAGTAGAGTTTGGATTTTCAAAAATACAATATTAAAGAAAAAGAAATCACAAATATTATAAAATATATATATGTGAAGTTTGCTTTAAAAAATAGGGTCTCTCTTTTTTTTGCAAAGTAATAGGTTATAAAAATGAAAAAGGAGTAATAGAGGACTTAAAAATTAAAAAAAATTTAAAAAATAGAGAATGATAGTAAAAATAGATCAGTTCATTTTAGGATAGTTCCTTGATCCGGCTTATATGTCTCAAGATCTATAGGCCCCTTCCTATTTAGTCGGTACTAACTACAGGGTTTTAATCTATTGCACCTGTCGCGTCCAAGGAAGTTCCCTCTGTTTTAGCTTCTTCTGTTTACTGTTCTCTTCAATGTCTAATTTCTGCCCTGACACAAGGGGGCAGTGGTGGACACTTTTTTAGGCTCACTTGTTCAGTCGTGCTGTGGGGAGGGAGGGACGCTGCAAACAAATAACACTGGCGTGTGCTCGCAGTATCTCGGCCACACTGGGTTTGCCTCTGCTCACGGTGTGTGTGCTTTCCCTGTCAACACTGCTTAGGCTCTAGGTTGCTCTGCCAGGAACTGTTTGAGGCTGGCCCTGGGTTGTATGCACTTCCCAGGTCTGAGCCCCTCAGGTTCAGGTACTTGGGTAGTCCTCAGAGGAGCAGACTCAGTTGGGCCTGCGTTTTGTGCCGTTCCCAGGTCCGAGCAGCTCAGGTGACCAGGTGTTAAGTGAGCGTGGTTGCTACGACTTATCGCGTCCCCCATCCCTGCTGCTTGGTTTTCTGGGTGTACAACCAGTGTACCTTCTCAGGCGGATGTTGACCGTCTAGAATCCCAAGAAGTCTTAGCAATGAAGCCTGCTTGCAGTTTGGTAGATAATGCCTCTCTGGGGCCATGATTGTCCGCTTCTGGCTCTGGCTCTCTGTCACTGGAGGGGGATGATCTGCAGCTGGCTAACTCTGCTCAGTCCTTTGTTCTGTGCACGGGCCTGGCAGTGTCTTAGGTTAGGGCTTTTCGCGTGGTAGCTATCCCAGTCTGATTTGCTAGCTCAAGTTAGTTCCCTCAGATTGCCTTGGGGCATTCAGGACTGGTCCTTACTCTAAGCAAAGCAGCCCACACCTCCCTGCCCAGTCCCCGCTTGCTAGTGGTAGATGCAGGCATCTGCGCTGCTTCTTCACTGAGGGAGTTACCGTTGGGCACGTAATCTATGGGTTTTAATTATTTATTTGTTTTTCCTCCAGGTTCCAAGGCTCACCACAGACTCGGCAGTGAGAGTGTTTCCTGGCGTTTGGAAACTTCTTTCTTTTTTAAGACTCCCTTCCCGTGATGGAGCTCCGTCCCTACTTCTTTTGTCTCTCTTTTTGTCTTTTACTTTTTTTCCTACTTCCTTTTGAAGACAATGGGCTGCTTTTCTGGGTGCCTGATGTCCTCTGCTGGCATTCAGAAGTTGTTTTGTGGAATTTACTCAGCGTTCAAATGTTCTTTTGATGAATTTGTGGGGGAGAAAGTGGTCTCCCTGTCCTATTCCTCTGCCATCTTAGGACCGCCCTCCATAATGAAAATATTTTGTCTTTACATAAATTACAGAGCAGAGAAGAAGTGTTGGATATAATTCCATTAGAATTTTCAAAAAAAAATTCCTTTGTAGGCACTCTTTTCCTTCACCTTGTTCTTTGAGTTTCAGATCAGTGAATAGAAGCAAATAGCAACTCATCTAAGAAATATGGGAAAACCACAAGAAGGTTTGTTTTTGGCTGAAATGCATGAAAAATTAGAGAAATCATCTCTGAATTGTTTTTATTAGTCAGTGGCTCCTGTAGCCTTGGGGTATACATTTTGGTAGACATGCCAAGTGTTGCATATCTTTGCTGTTAGTGTCTTGTTTCAGGGCTGCTTGCAGATACAGGATCACCTGTAAAACTGGTCACACTTTAATGACTATCCACTCTATTACATTAATTTGTCAATTACTGTGCTAATATCTTGTTTTTCTATATATTTTTATTTAATATTCTAATATGTGAAAGAATTCCTTTCATATATTTAATTTGTAAACTTTTTATTCTCCATCCTTCCCTGATTGCTTTTCTAGACAATATTTAGAATAATTTTCTCATCAAAAATTCTCTAGAATTTTCTTATTAAATTCTTTGCAGAACTTTAAGTTATTTTGGAAGAATTGTCAGCATTTATAAACATTTTGCCGACAAAGGTCCATATAGTCAAAGCTATGGTTTTTTTCAGTAGCCATGTATGGATGTGAGAGTTGGACCATTAAGAAGGCCGAGCGCCAAATAATTGATAGAAGACTTGAGAGTCCCTTAGAGAGAAAGGAGATCAAAGCAGTCAATCCTAAAGGAAATCAGTCCTGAATATTCATTGAAAGGACTGATGTTTAAGCCAAAGCTCCAATACTTTGGCTACCTGATGCGAAGAGCTGACTCACTGAAAAAGACCCTGATGCTGGGAGAGATCGAGGGCAGGAGGAGAAGGGGACGACAGAGGATGAAATGGTTGGATGGCATCACTGATTCAATGAACATGAGTTTGAGCAAACTCTGGGAGATAGTGAAGGACAGGGAAGCCTGGCGTGCTGCAGTTCACAGGGTCGCAAAGAGTCAGACATGACTTAGTGACTGAACAACAACAAAAACAACAGAATACCTACTTGGCTTTTTGTTGGAATTACTTAGATCAATTCGAAGAGAGTTACCAATTCATCTTTCCAATTCATAAATGAAGTATACCTTTCCATTAAAATTTTTTTTCTAATCTCTTATTGCTGATACAAAGAAATAAAGTTAATTTGTATATATAAAAAAGATATTAGGCCACCCACATAGGGCATATTAAGGGAGTGTGATATTAGTTTTGCAGAATGGCAAACACCTACCCTCACCTTGTATGAGAAGTGGAAGTTGGAGTTGGGGGGAGGGACTACCTTGAAATGAGTCATTGGTATATCCTTATGGGGAAGGGAAGTGTCCTTGACCTCACGTCAAGAGGAAAGGGTGATGAGAACCACTAGGAGAGTTTTGTCCCATGTCCCCTGTAGTTTAGGAGCCACAGGGCCTTATGTCCTTTTTCTGTTCTTTGAGTCTGTGTGTGTGTGTGTGTTCTAAGTTGCTTCGTGTGTATCAAACTCTGTGCAACCCTGTGGACTGCAACCTGCCAGACTCCTCTGTCCAAGGGATTCTCCAGGCAGAATACTGGAATGTGTTGTCGTGCCCTCCTCCAGGAGATCTTCTGGAACCAGGGATAGAACATGCATCTCTTACATCTACCTGCATTGGCAGGTGGGTTCTGTACCACTTGTGCCACCTGGGACGCCCTTTTTGAGTCCATTCTGCCTCCTAAATATGGTTGTTCTGATAGTTGTCATGTGTCCATGTTAAGATGGCCACTTTGTATAGGCTGATGTGTGCCAACTGCTCTGAAGCCTTGATAATGCTCAGTTCAGTTCAGTCGCTCAGTCGTGTCTGACTCTTTGTGACCCCATGAATCTCAGCATGCCAGGCCTCCCTGTCCATCACCAACTCCCGGAGTTCACTCAGACTCACGTCCACTGAGTCAGTGATGCCATCCAGCCATCTCATCCTCTGTCACTGCTGCTAATTCACTTCAGTCATGTCCGACTCTGTGTGACCCCATAGACAGCAACCCACCAGGCTCCACCGACCCTGGAATTCTCCAGGCAAGAACACTGGAGTGGGTTGCCAACTACTAGAAATGAATAAACACATCTACTTTTCTTTAAAAATATAATTGATAATCAAGAAAATGCTTTTTTTATAAACTTGTAAGTGTTCAGAGTCCACACAAATCTATGGATGCTTAATCAACTTGATACAAGAAGTAGCAAATATGAATGAAATATGTTTCCTCCACCTTGGAAATTGATTCTTTGGAGAGATTTAGCCTCTTGATGAACCCATAATATCTTTTTACTGTTAGGAAAAAAGCATTCAATGGCATTGAAAGGAGAATATATAATACTGCATCTGGGAAGAAAATTAGATGAGTTAGAGCTTGCATGGTGGTAGAAATGACAATTTTTGATTAACAAATTGTCAGCATGGGGGCACATTCCTTCAATTTTCAGCAATTTGAAATCCCAGCATTAATCAGCTTTTGCTGAATGCCACCCACTGTTCATACAGCAGTGAGGAAGGCAGTAATGAAAAATTGAAGAACTAGCATTAGATCAGAGATCATGCTGGCTACAGTGTCTTTGTTTTGTGCGATGAACTTTTTTTTTTTATTATTCTGAAATTGGTCAAAACATGCATTGTCCTCCTCAAATGACTTCTGTGAGTGCTTCTTTTAGAAGCACTGCAGTGATTTTAGAGCCCAGAAAAATAAAGCCAGCCACTGTTTCCACTGTTTCCCTGTCTATTTCCCATGAAGTGATGGGACTGGATGCCATGATCTTCGTTTTCTGAATGTTGAGCTTTAAGCCAACTTTTTTGCTCTCCTCTTTCACTTTCATCAAGAGGCTCTTTAGTTCTTCTTCACTTTCTGCCTTAAGGGTGGTGTCATCTGCATATCTGAGGTTATTGATATTTCTCCCGGCAATCTTGATTCCAGCTTGTGCTTCTTCCAGCCCAGGATTTCTCTTGATGTACTCTGCATATTAAGTTAAATAAGCAAGGTAACAATATACAGCCTTGACGTACTCCTTTTCCTATTTGGAACCAGTCTGTTGTTCCATGTCCAGTTCTAACTGTTGCTTCCTGACCTGAATAGTTGATAAATATGCTTCTTTTTTTTTTTTTCCTGCATTTACTTCTAATTTGTGCCAGAAGCATGTAACTTATTAGTGAAACTGGTATAAGATCCAGTTCAGAGCTGGAGAAAGGGGGGAAAAAAAATAACAATATACGTGAGAAAAATCTCGCCATGGAAATACTTTTTTATATGTTCTTTGAGAACTGGTATTATGTATTACTCTTTGTATTCCTCGCAAGAGCTTGCACATAATATATATACTAAAATACATATTTTGAGGGGCTTCCCTGGTGGTCCAGTGGTTGAGAATCTTGCCTGCCAATGCAGGGGACACAGATTCGATCCCTGGTCCAGGATGTTTCCACACGCCATGGAGTAACTAAGCTTGTGTGCCGCAACTACTGAGCCAGTGCTGTAGAGCCCATGTTCCTCAACAAGCGATGCCACCAAAATGAGAAGCCCCTGTTTGCCCCAACTAGAGAAAGTCTGCACATAGCAATGAAGATCCAGCACAACCAAAAATAAATAAACATTAATATATATATATTATACTCTGCATCCCTTATTACTCTAAAATTTTTTGATTCTCTGATTTGGGGCAGCTCAGGGAATATATATATATATATATAATAAATATCAATAGAATATATATATATACTTCCAGAGGAAGCAGACAAAGTAATTTTTGACCAAGAAGCTTGCAAATTTAGGTAGACTTAAAGTCTTATATAAACTGACTGAGGAAGCCAGAAAGAATTTTTCTAAGTCTGGACTCTGAGTACATGTGACAGCCCCTATTGTAAACAGTTTTGAAGTTCTTTGGTGATTGTTGGGAACAGTCTTGTACAGGTTCTTAATCTGCTTTAAGAGGTCCTGTGCCTGATGGGAATAGACTGAAAACTAATTGAAGTGTCTGGAAGCCTCCAGAGAGCCAATGAGTGGTGCTTGGAGATGATTCCAATTTCCTGTAAAGGCATGTAAGAATTGGAATGAAGTGTTGTAATTGGTGATCCACTAGCTCAAGAGCAAGCTCCTGGGCATTGTCATCCCTGAGAGAAGACAGGTAGATAGAGCTCCTAGGCAAGATTCTTGTTCTGTACTGGCCTTTGTGAGCAAGCAGTAAACAAAGATAATAGACTTGGGAGAAAGGAATCTCTGAGCTGGCATAGAGTATGACTATAGAGTGGGAGGTATAGAAATAAAAGGCCCTGGAAAGGATGCAGCAATATTAGATTAGTATTTGTTTTCCCTAAAGATGCCCTCTCACACACAGAACCAAATTGCATAAACTTCAGGGCTCATGAAATCTTAATCTACCCGTGCATTCAGGTACATCAGTAACTACAGCATGTTGTGCTAATGTATCATTTGTTGTTTTTCAGTTGCTAAGTTGTGTCTGACTCTTTGTGACCCCATGGACTGTAGCACCCCAGGCTCCTCTGTCCTCTAGTATCTCCCGGAGTTTGCTCAAATTTACGTCCATTGAGTTGGTGATGCTATCTCACCATCTTATCCTCTGCTGCCCCCTTCTCCTCCTGCCTTCAATCTTGCCCAGTATCAGGATCTTTTCCAGTGAGTCAGATCTTCACATCAGATGGCCAAAGTATTGGAGCTTCAGCTTCAGCAACAGTCCTTCCAATTAATATTCAGGATTGATTTTCTTTAGGGTTGATTGGTTTGATCTCCTTGAAGTCCAAGGGACTGTCAAGTCTTCTCCAGCACCATAAGGATATTCATATAGTTCTGTGGAAGCACTAAAGAAAGGCATCTTGCTTAAGGTGGCATTTGAGTAGAAAGAGAATTTGTGTACCAGGAGAACAGGGATTTTTGTCTTTTGTCACATAATCTCTACGATCTGGAACATTGCTTGGCACATATTAAGTGGTCAGTAGACATTTTGTTGAAAGAATAAGAGTGAGTTGGGGTAGACAGTTGGGGATAGTGTGTGTGAGGTGCAGGTACCTGTTGGGGAGTGGTGAGTGATGTGGCTGGAGAATAGGTAGGCAAGAGCCAAAGCATGAGGTTTCTGTTATACTATGCCTAATATTGGGGCTGTCCTGTAGACTATAGTGAACCCACTGAAGTCCTTAAGCTTGAGAGTATTATGATCTAATTTGATTTTAGAAACATCATTCCGGAAGCTGTGTGGAGAATGTAGCAGAGGAGGCTGAGGTTTGAGTTAGGAAACTGTTGCAGTAGCCCAGCCAGGAAATGATTGGAATCTGAGCCAAGACAATGGGATTATAAGTAATATAAGGGGACATATTCAATATATAATTTAAGAAATAAAATGGCACATGATAAGCACAGTACATATTGAACCGTGAGCATTCTTGAACTCTTGGATCCAGCTTAAGATTCGGTGATTCATATATTCACTCATTCGACAAATATATCATGAACACCTATTATGTGCCAGGGATTGTGTTAGACACTGAGGACATATTAAATAGCAGTGAACAGTTTACAGCAGTCTGAAAGACATAGACTAGTAACCTGGCAGTTACAAACCTGTATTGTGTTAAGTGTTATGAGAGGAATTTAAGGTATTAGAGGAACACATGGAATATCTTACACAGACTTGTGGGGTTGGTGACAGGTTCCTGATAGAAATGATGTCTAAGCTGAAACAAGAAGAATGAGTAGAAGCTAGACAAGTGAAGGAATATGGGTGAGATGGGGGAAGGAGAGGAAAGACTCTGGAATGACTCCTCAGGCCAGGGTGAGATGACTGTGGACAACGGAGACACTGATGGAGATAGAGACAGAAGGTGAAGGTCAGGTACTGCTGAGAGGAGGAGTTCAGTTATGCTTTGTTAGGTTTGAGATACTTGTGGGACATCCATAGAGAGATGAGAGATATATGGGTTGGGAGTTCACAAGAGAGGAAAGGACTGGAGGTGTAGATTTGGGAGTCATCGGGGTAGTTGCTGAAGTCATGAATATAGTTGAGACCATCCAGGGAGAATGAATAGAGAGAACGTAGAAGGAGACCAGGGACAAATTAAGAAAAAGAAGAAAGTCTTAGAAAGAGACTGAAGTAGTGACTAGACAGAAGAAAGAATTGGCAGAGAATGAAACCAGAAAAAGACAGAGGAAGGCAGAAGAACAGAGCAAGCAGTGACCAACTTAGGAATTGTTGCTGAGTTCCAGAATGATAATCATTAAAAAGTACTCATTGGATTGGGCAATGTGGGAGTTGCTGGGGTTTTAGCAAGAGAGACATTGGTGGAAGGAACCAGACTGGTGGAAGGAGACATTGGTGGAAGGAACCAGACTGGACTGGTTCTAGGAGGTAATGGGGAATTCTGAGCTCTTTACTGCCAATACCTAGAAGCATGATAAATATTCCTATTAGAGGAAATTGGTGAGCATATCATGCTCAGCCAAGGTTTTCCATATGCCCAGTGAATTCTCATATGGAAAATGTCTCTTGTTGAGTCCATAAATGACAATGAAGATTTATACTAAGTGTCTTGAAGACAGAAGAAAATGAAGAACCTTTTATTTATCATACTCTACCTGTTGAGTGGCTTCCCTGGTGGTGCAGAGGTTAAAGTTTCTGGCTGCATTGTAGGAGACCTGGGTTCGATCCCTGGGTTGGGAAGATCTCCTGGAGAAAGAAATAGCACCCCACTCCAGTATTCTTGCCTGGAGAATCCCAAGGACGGAGGAGCTTGGTGGGCTACAGTCCATGGGTCACACAGAGTTGGACACGACTGAATGACTTCACTTTCACTTTTCACCTATTGAGTACCTTCATTTGTTTTAAATAAATTTCCTTTAGATACCTTGGACAACCTGATTGGAAAGGGCAGAGAAAGAGGGACTATCTATTTTCTAGGCTTATGGGTGGGAATTCTGGTGAAAAATAGGGGATACATTCTCCAGAAGATAACTACAGATTTTTGTGTTTCTGGTGTCTCTATAAGATTTACCATTTGTATCAAAACGGTTTGCACTGCCTGTGTAAAGTCAATATTAGACTTAAGCAAGGGTGGAAGCTCCATATTCTAGTCTTCAAAGGTACTAAATACAGTCATGAACTTTATTATCTGAAAAACAGTCAGTCATATTTATTCATCAGTTTTTAAGAATTCCAGTGAGTAGAGGAATTATGAATGTTAGTAAAATGATATCTGTGAATTTTAAAGCATATTAGCCTCATGTAGTAGACACACACTGATCTCCAGAGAGGCCATATATTACATTGGAAAAGAGCATGGGTTCTGGAGTCAGAGAGATCTATTCTTGGGTCCCAAACCTGCATTTGGTAGATTATGCCTTTGGGGTGGTCTTTTAACATCTCTGAGTCTTAGTCTTCTTCTCACATGTGAAATGGTAGTTAAATAAAATAATGCATATAAAGGTCTTGGCATAAAGTATGGACTTAATAAATGTCAGTTATTATATTTCCCAAGATTGTAACATTGTTTGGTTCTGTAATTCAAATTTCACAAATATTGCTTTGCCCTTTATAAAATATTATCTGAAACCTATAACCACAAGGACATAGTAGGGTTGGCATATACTTTTATGCATTGTATGTGGTTGTCTTTAATTTGGAATATAATCTTTATTTATTTTGCTGTATCATCCTTCTCCAATGCATGAAAGTGAAAAGTGAAAGTGAAGTCGCTCAGTCATGCCTGACTCTAGCGATCCCATGGACTGCAGCCCACCAGGTTTCCCTGTCCATGGGATCCTCCAGACAAAAGTACTGGAGTAGGGTGCCATTTACCAGGCCTCCCTGTCCATCACCAACTCCCAGAGTTCACTCAAACTCATGTCCATCGAGTCGGTGATGCTATCCAGCCATCTCATCCTCTGTTGTCCCCTTCTCCTCCTGCCTGCAATCCCTCCCAGCATCAGAGTCTTTTCCAATGAGTCAACTCTTCGCATGAGGTGGCCAAAGTATTGGAGTTTCAGCTTAAGCATCAGTCCTTCCAATGAACACGCAAGACTGATCTCCTTCAGAATGGACTGGTTGGATCTGCTTGCAGTCCAAGGGACTCTCAAGAGTCTTCTCCAACACCACAGTTCAAAAGCATCAATTCTTTGGGGTTCAGCTTTCTTCACAGTCCAACTCTCACATCCTACATGGCCACTGGAGAAACCATAGCCTTGACTAGACCTTTGTTGACAAAGTAATGTCTCTGCTTTTTAACGTGCTGTCTAGGTTGGTCATAACTTTCCTTCCAAGGAGTAAGGGTCTTTTAATTTCATGGCTGCAGTCACCATCTGCGGTGATTTTGGAATTTTGCAATGAGGAGTTCATGATCTGAGCCACAGTCAGCTTCCGGCCTTGTTTTTGCTGACTGTATAGAACTTTTCCATCTTCGGCTATAAAGAATATAATCGATCTGATTTCGGTATTGACCATCTGGTGATTCCATGTATAGAGTTGTTTCTTGTGTTATTGGAAGAGGGTGTTTGTTATGACCAGTGAGTTCTCTTGGCAAAATTCTGTTAGCCTTTGCCCTGCTTCAGAGTTAACGGATTGAAATGCCTGTGTCATGTTCTCAGTACTGTGACAACCACTGTGGCCAGAAGTATAAAACTATACAGTTGGCTAAGTCTGGGTCTCCTGCCTACCCTATGGCCAGGAAGTAGAATTCTACAATTGGCAGTCCCTTGAGAACTCATGGAGTGAAGGAAGGGAAGTTCTCTGAAGAAGAGGGGGAAAGGAATGTCAGGCAGATCAAAAACAAAAACAAATGTCCACGCCACCCTGTCAGCTGAACCACCTCTTTCCTTAGGATCCTGGAGCTGTTGATTTCTCTTTGTCTAATTTCCTTCTCATTCAGTAGAGCAAATTAATTACTAATTTCTGATGATTTGTCCTTCTAAATATTTCTCATGTTTCTCTTCCTGTCCATTACAAATGCCATCTCCCTAGCTCAGATTTTTGTGACTTCACACCTGCTTGTGTTAATGAATTCCAAATTGACTTCCCTGCCCTCTCTCTGTAAAAGAGTCCCCCTAATTCTGTAGCTAAATGCAACTTCTTAAACCTCTTAATGAGATAGGCCAAGAACCAGTTACCAATAATGATTATAATAAGAACTAACAAAATGCACGTGTTAAGCATTTGTTATATACTAGATATATTAATAAGGCTTTGTATATTGTATTTTGTTCTCATAATAATCCTATAAGGTGTTGTGGTGGCCATGAGATTGTGCCTCTCATCTTTCCTAGTGCAGACTTTAATTAACTGGCAGCCCTAGCTGCTGCACTCTGAACCCACCACTGTATTTGCACAAAAGCCACACTTCGCGTGGACTGTTCTCAGCCTATGACTGAGCACAGCAGGGCTGCAAAGGCAGGCCATTCCTGGGAGATTAGGACTCCTTTGACAGGCTACATTGGCTTGAGGATTTCCTATTGGCCTTGCCAAAATTTTCTTTGAATGGTATCACAGTCTAATACTCTTTCTGCCTAACTCTCCTTCTTTCCCTCTTTCCTACACAGGGGTCAAACCTGCCTCATGTTCTGACAGCTCTCCCATTTTCTCTCTCAGGAGCTCACCCTGCCCCCACCATAAATTTCTTGTATATTTGTTTTCTTCTTGATATCTGCTTTTTAGATAATTCAACCAGTACACATGGTCCAAGAAAACAAGTGGTAAGGTGAGGTTCTGGGCACGGTTCACCCATTTCCCGGTGGGCAAAGATTATTCCCTCCTGGGTGGTTTGTGAAGCATAGGTAGTCCCTAGCACACAGTGATTTTCCAGTAGCTAAAGAGTTCACTGGAGGTGGCTTGGGAAATCTTCCTTGTTGAGGGGATTGACTTTGCTCATGTGATGATCCAACTGCAGAAGTTATGAGGGGGACAATGTATATGAAGACAGTGGAATTGGCTGGTTACTGCTAAGCTGAACTGATGCTCATGTGGCAGAGAGACAATGAGAATCAGAAGGCTATTAACAAATAGTTTAAGTCTAAGTATGAGAACCCTTATTACTGCAGTGGAAGAGAGGATGTAACTGAATAGCAAACAGATAATCTGATTAGGATGGCAGAGCTCCAGAGACATTTAAAAACAGTAAAGTCAGGTCTATTATGCTGAGTTCAGGGTCCTGGCTGGGAAAACCTGGGACCCTGACTTGTGAGGTAGGGACATCTGGAAGGATGCTTCTAAGGATATGGCTCTGAAGACCCCGCTCAACCACAAGAATCTGCTGAAGTGAACTGCTCTGTAACAGAGCTAGCACTTCTGTATTGACATAAGAGGTAGAATCCCTCCTCCCATAATGCAGAAAGTACACCCATAAGAATCCCCACCTCCTCTCCAGGCTGCCAGGCCAGTAACTTAGAGTCAGATATCAGCACAAGTTGCTGATAAGGGAGAAAAGATGTGATACACTGGAGGAACTGCAGGAATTAGCTAGCATGTACTGGCAGAAGCAAGGTGATCTACATGGGATTGTATTTTGATGGTGCTTTGTCAGGGGACCTGAAATATAAGACCGAATAAGTGAGAATGTATACACTTCTGGACAGTTTTGGGGATAATAGGATTTAACACCCTAGCATGAACCTTAAGGGCTGGGGTAGTTCTTAGAGTCTTTAGCAAAGTGATAGCAGTGTTGAGTAAAGTAGAAATGCTTGAGCTATCTTGGCAGATAGTAGAAGGCTAAAGAAAGTGGCCAAGCAGTAATGGCTGTATTATGTGAGGCCACCAAACATACCCATTGATTATATTGCATGAGAGAGTTCAGGAGACTCTCTCTCAGAGACTCTGACACAGAGAGTTCAGGCCATTCACGAAGGCCATCAGGAAAGCACTGGTGAGAGTAACATCAACATCATAGTGGTCACTCCTCTCTACAGATCAGGGCCAGTTGTAGGAGAGGTGGTCACAGAGCTGAGCTTGTAAGTATCCATGGGGATGAGGAGCTTTAAGGTAATAGTATGTGTGTGCTAAATTGTGTCCAACTCTGCGACCCTATGGGACTGTAGCCTGCCAGGCTCCTCTGACCATGGGATTCTCCAGGCAAGAATACTGGAGTGGGTTGCCATGCCCTTCTCCAGGGGATCTTCCTGCCCCAGGGATTGAATCAGCATCTCCTGCCTTGGCAGGAAGGTTCTTTACCCCTAGTGCCACCTGGGAAGCCTGTTTAAGGTAATAGAGGCCACAATAATTGTAATGACCTTCAAGGTCTAAGGGAACAGCAAGGGACTTGAGCTGCATGAGTTGTGGCAGTAGCAGTAGAGCATGGTGTTTCTAGGAGAAAAACAGCACAGCTTGGCAAGTATATCCTATGATGATTCCCCTAGTTCTTTTCCCAAAGGCACCCATGGAAGCTTACTTGGATGATTGTATATTGGGAAGGGGAAAATACTCAAACATTTATAGACCCACAGTTTGAGTTGACTTTGCTACCTGGAGACCCAAAGCATGACCATAGTACTAATAGTTCAGTTCAGTTCAGTCACTTGGTCGTGTCCGACTCTTTGCGACCCTGTGAATCACAGCACGCCAGGCCTCCCTGTCCATCACCAACTGCCGGAGTCTACCCGAACCCATGTGCATTGAGTTGGTGATGCCATCCAACCATCTCATCCTCTGTCGTCCCCTTCTCCTCCTGCCCTCAATCTTTCCCAGCATGAGGGCCTTTTCAAATGAGTCAGCTCTTCGCATCAGGTGGCCAAAGAATTGGAGTTTCAGCTTCAACATCAGTCCTTTCAATGAACACCCAGGACTGATCTCCTTCAGGATGGACTGGTTGGATCTGCTTGTAGTCCAAGGGACTCTCAAGAGTCTTCTCCAACACCACAGTTCAAAAGCATCAGTTCTTCATCACTCAGCTTTCTTTATAGTGCAACTCTCACATCCATACATGACTACTGGAAAAACCATAGCCTTGGCTAGATGAACCTTTGTGGACAAAGTAATGTCTCTGCTTTTTAATATGCTCTCTAGGTTGATCATAACTTTTCTTCCAAGCAGTAAGTGTTTTTTAATTTCACGGCTGCCATCACCATCTGCAGTGATTTTAAAACCCTCCCAAAATAAAGTCAGCCACTGTTTCCACTGTTTCCCCATCTATTTGCCATGAAATGATGGGACTGGATGCCATGATCTTAGTTTTCTGAATGTTGAGGTTTACACCAACTTTTTCAGTCTCCTCTTTCACTTTCATCAAGAGGCACATTAGTTCTTCTTCACTTTCTACCATAAGGGTGGTGTCATCTGCATATCTGAGGTTACTGATATTTTTCCTGGCAATCTTGATTCCAGCTTGTGCTTCATCCAGCCCAGCGTTTCTTATAATGTACTCTGCATATAAGTTAAATAAGCAGGGTGACAATATGCAGCCTTGATGTACTCCTTTTCTTATTTGGAACCAGTCTGTTTTTTCCATGTCCAGTTCTAAGTGTTGCTTCCTGGCCTGGATACAGGTTTCTCAAGAGGCAGGTCAGGTGGTCTGGTATTCCCATCTTCTTCAGAATTTTCCACAGTTTATTGTGACCCGTAGTCAAAGGCTTTGGCATAGTCAATAAAGCGGAAACAGATGTTTTTCTGGAACTCTCTTGCTTTTTTGATGATCCAGCAGATGTTGGTAATTTGATCTGTGGTTCTTCCTCCTTTTCTAAAACCAGCTTGAACATCTGGAAGTTCACAGTTCACATATTGCTGAAGCCTGGCTTGGAGAATTTTGAACATTACTTTACTAGTGTGTGAGATGAGTGCAATTGTGCAGTAGTTTGAGCATCTTTTGGCATTGACTTTCTTTGGGATTGGAATGAAAACTGACCCTTTCCAGTCCTGTGGCTACTGCTGAGTTTTCCAAATTTGCCTACAGAGACCACATAATAAATGAGTTCTCGCTAACGACTGGCTCCAAGTAGGCTTACTGGGTTTGTGGATACCCTCAGTGGTTATTTCTCCTATATTTGATCGTATTCTTATACTTGGATGTTAGAGCAGCGCTCACTTTGGGTTAAAGATATAGTAAAGATGGTCAAGTAGAAACCTTTGAAATTGTTCTTTCACCTTCCTTCCTCTCTAGCCAAGATATTAAATTGGAAACAATATTACATCCCTGGAGAATGACTGAAGACCATTGCTGGCTTAAAGAAGCAGTAGCCTTCATCATAGTTACTGTGCCAGATATGGTCTAATTGCTAGAACCGATCAATAAGGCTTTAAGTATATGGTATATGGCCATTAATCTAGATGCTTTTGAACTGTGGTGTTGGAGAAGACTCTTGAGAGTCCCTTGGACTGCAAGGAGATCCAACCAGTCCAATCTAAAGGAGATCAGCCCTGGTTGTTCTTTGGAAGGAATGATGCTAAAGCTGAAACTCCAATACTTTGGCCACCTCATGCGAAGAGTTGACTCATTGGAAAAGACTGATGCTGGGAGGGATTGGGGGCAGGAGGAAAAGAGGACGACAGAGGATGAGATGGCTGGATGGCAAAACCGACTCGATGGACGTGAGTTTGAGTGAACTCTGGGATTTGGTGATGGACAGGGAGGCCTGGTGTTCTGTAATTCATGGGGTCGCAAGTAGTTGGACATGACTGAGTGACTGAACTGAACTGAACTGAACTGAAAGTGCCAGTGTGGTGGCAAAACTGAAAGGTTGGGGCACGATCCTTCAGCATATAGTATATGTGGAGAGAACATTATGTGTGCTGGGTCCCCAGGGGGAAGAATACATGGGCCTGGGAAGAAAGGGGTGCAAGCAGTAGTGATCCCACTTACCATTACTCCTAAGGACCCAGAGAGGGATTTTTTACTTCCTGCCTCTGCACCTCTGAGCTTTGTAGAGTTGGAGGTTCTGATATCTAAAGAAGGTGTAATCTTGCCAGGGGACACAAGAAGGATCTTACTGAACTATAAGCACTGGCTGCCGCCAGCGCATTTTGGACTTCTGTGTCCAGGGACTAGCCTGAGAGAAGAGCCACCATATTGGCAGAAGTAATTGACCCTGATCAGCAGGAGATGGTAAGGCAGTTATTACTCAACGTGGACAGGGAGGGAATAAGTGTGGAATTTCTGTGACGCAGTGGGGCATTTCCTTGCCCTTTTGATTGGACACATGCAGCAGATCTAGTCTGAGAAGGGTGTGCTTACTCACAGCATGATTACCAGACCCTTCAGGAATGAAGGCTCAGGTTGACAAATACGTTACCGATCAGGTTCTTGGCCTCCTTAATCAACAGAAATGGACCACAGGCCAGACAAGAAATTTAGACCTTAGGCTTTACTTGGTGCTATGGGGTAAGGGTAGGGGTGTGTCCAGGGGTCTGGCAGGGAGTGGCTTAGGTGGTTTGCCCCCTCCTTAGATGATGTTTTGTGTAAGGAGCATGCACAGTACCCTGCTTTTGCACCTGACTCTCCTCCTTTTGCTCCAGGCTCTTCAAAAGTGGCAGCTGGGGTTTTTGGTCTCTTTGTATCCTTTGTCCAGAATTTGCCCTAACTGTGGCATACATGCAGTTATTTTTAGTCCCATATAGTTTCTTTGTATTTTGTTGCTGGAGGAGATGTGTGTCTAGTTACAAGCATTGCTGGCACCGCAGCAAAGGGTCCCAGGTCCCAGCCTGTCTCAAGGTCACCCTACCAGGTGAGTCATCAAGAGCAGCCAAGGTGACAGATGACAGTGAGGGAAATTTAGAAAGGAGGAGGCAGGGTGTGAGTACCAGTTGCAGGCCTGAGATCAGTGGTGGTGATGAGGACGATAGTCTGTTTCACTCAGCAGGCCCTTCCTCCCGTGGAACCATGGAGGAGCTACTCCCCAGGCCCTTGTGGAGAGGGAGATGTGTGTGACCATAGGAGTGTGTCTCAGAACTCCTACTGTGGGCAGCATAATCGATGTCCTCAGCTGCTGTGTTCTACAACAGTACCACAATTTGCTCCGGGGCCCCATTTCCTGTGGTCTGTTTCCAGCCAGGGACGGTACACAGCAGGCCCGTTCCTGTGAGACAGAGGGCACCTCTGACAGGAGATTTTGGCCTGAGAATCCTACATCAGCTTTGCAGAAACTCTGAACGTGTGGCATTCTGAGGCTCCTGCAGTACTCTCTTCCTTCTTTCCCTCGCTCCTTCTTTTGGGTTAGATGTGTGTCACTATCTGGCACATCTCAGCCTTCTCCAGCTTTCTCCCCGTTTTTTTTTCCCACAGGCCCTTCCCCCAGTTACTTGGAAGTCTAGTCTGATCTTGNGAACGTGTGGCATTCTGAGGCTCCTGCAGTACTCTCTTCCTTCTTTCTCTCGCTCCTTCTTTTGGGTTAGATGTGTGTCACTATCTGGCACATCTCAGCCTTCTCCAGCTTTCTCCCCGTTTTTTTTTCCCACAGGCCCTTCCCCCAGTTACTTGGAAGTCTAGTCTGATCTTGGTATCTGCTTCTTGCTTCTGAACTAACACAGGTAGGTAGAAATTTACTGACTTTATAGATGAAGAAACTGCGCTTCAGTGAGGTTGAGTGACTTACTCAAGGTTATATTGTCAATAAGAGCCATAATCTAAATCCGAGATCATCTGGCTTCAAAGCCCGTGTGCCTAGATTTCATATCTCCTTTTCTCCTGCTTCTGCAGCTTCTGTTTCCTTAATTCGCTTTCAGCCTCCTGGAAAGGCTTTTGAATATTCTAGTTTGTCCCTACCCTGCAAAGGCAGGAGGACTTTTGGGTACACTTATAACAGAATGTGAAAGAAAGAACATTGTACGCTTGGGATCAGTTATAGTTCTTGAGGTTAAAGAGCCCCCCGCCCTGCAAAGGAGAAACTCAGGGGACAGTGTTGGTGAACTTCCCCTCCTCTCCTGGAGAGTGTTTCTGGAGTGTTAAACTGGAAGTTCAGAATTTTATTTTATAAGAAAAACTGTATGACTTTAAACCGGATCTTACTAGTACCTGTCCCCCTCCAAACTCTTGGATGAATTTTTAAGGTTTCCTCTTCTTTTTTTAAAAAAATTAATTTATGTTTGGCTCTGTGGGGCTTTAGTTGCAGCATGTGGGATATTTTGTTACATCGCGTTAGCTTTGTAGTTGTTATGTCTGGGCTTAGTTGCCCCAAGGCATGTGAGCTCTTAGTTTCCTGACCAGGGATCTAACCCAGATCTGCTTCCCTGAAAGGGGGATTCTTAACCATTGGACCATCAGGGAAGTCCAGGGTTTCCTCTTCTTAATTAAATAAGACATAGAATTTCTAAGGAATGAAAATCAAGGGTGTGTGGACTGTGTGGTCGAGCACCACCTGTGGAATTCATTCACCCATTCCTGGTCACAGTTTCCCTCACTGCCCTGGCCTCAAGGAGACCCTGCTCTTTTACCATGCTGATTTTCACATGGACACACAGCTCTATGGAGATACCCTGTTGAAAGCTGCAATATCTGAATGAGACGTTAGTAAAGGATAACAAAAGGAAAGCCACCCTAGGGAGTGCCATCTGTCAGTAGCAGGCGATATGACTTGCAAGTCAGCTTTGTTTTTAGAGTCTGCAGGATGCATTCCGTCTATGGAGAGGTCACCCAGATCTTCCCTTCCTGGCCCTCTGTGGGCCTCCCAAACCACTGCCTTTTACAGGAGTGAGACCAGATAGCTGTCTGCCTTGGGGCCCACTTTAATTGTTCTGTTTCAGATAAATTGTTCCCTTTCTTTGTCGAGGACCCGAGCTTGTTCTCGGGGCTTCCCAGCTGGTGCTAGTGGTAAAAGAACCTGCCTGCAGATGCAGGAGACATAAGAGATGTGGGTTTGATCCCTGGGTCAGGAAGATTCCTTGGAGGAGGGCATGTCAACCCACTCCAATATTCTTGCCTGGAGAATCCCATGGACAGGAAAGCCAGGCAGGCTACAGTCCATAGGGTTGCAAAGAGTCAAACATGACTGATGCAACTTAGCATGCACGCGTGCACACACGCTCACCCTAGATGTTTAACACAGGGAATCATTTCATCTGACTGCTGAAACTTCGTCTCTTTCCAGTAGGGATGAAGTTTGCACAGTGTATCATAATTCAACCCCTTCTTCTCACCTATCTTCATCTACATCATCATTTTCCTCTCTAATGGATCATTCCCATTTTCTCATCTGCACATAAGCATGCTGTGATATATTAATACCATCTTAAAAAACAAACCACAGAACAAATGTACTCTGTTCTACAACCATTTTCAGTTTATGACTCTTTTCTCTGTTCTCCTTTCTAGTATAATTGTTATCTGTCTCCACTTTTTACTGCACCCGCACATCAGTTAGACCTTCTTCCCTACCATTCCACTGAGAATGCTCTTGCGAAGGTCCTCAGTGGCCTCCAGGTTATGAAATCCAGCATTTAATTCTCAGTCTCCACTTTGTTTGTCCACTAGGCAATATTAACATAGTCGATTACTTCCTTGGACCTTCAAATGGATGTTCACTTGACTTTGGAGATACCGCACGCCCTTGGTTTCCTGCCTACATTCATGAAGCTTTCCATCTCATATACCTTATCATCTTGAGGTGCCCTAGGACTCTAGCCTCAGACCTTTTCTGTACCTATGAAAGTGAAAGTGAAGTTGATCAGTCACGTCCGAATCTTTGCAGCCCAGTGGACTGTAGCCTACCAGGCTCCTCTGTCCATGGGATTTTCCAGGCAAGAGTACTGGAATGGGTTGCCATTTCCTTGTCCAGGGGATCTTCCCAATCGAGGGATCGAATCTAGGTCTTCCTGCATTGCAGGCAGATGCTTTACTGTCTGAGCCATCAGGGAAGTCCCTTTTCTCTACCTATGTTCATACCGTATTAAGGGTTGGCAAACTACTTCTATAAAGGACCAGATAGTAAATATTTTTGGTTTTGTGGGCCACATGATCTCTTGCAATTACTCAAGAAGCCATAGACAGTACAAACAAGGATGTTGATGATTGTCATGATTGTTATATGTATTCAGTGGATATTATGAGCCTTACACTGTGAAATAAACAATATTTGTCAACCTGGTATTTTAGCATAGTTGTTGTTCAGTCGCTCAGTCATGTCCGACTGTTTACAGTCCCATGAACTGCAGCACGCCAGGCTTCCCTCTCCTTCACTATCTCCCAGAGCTTGCTCAAACCCATGTCCATTGACTCAGTGATACCAGCCAACCATCTTATCTCCTGTTGTCCCCTTCTCCTCCTGCCTTCTGTCTTTCCCAGCATCAGGGTCTTTTCTAATGAGTAGATTCTTCTAATTAGGTGGCCAAAGTATTGGAGTTGCAGCTTCAGCATCAGTCCTTCTAATGAATATTTAGGATTGATTTCATTTAAGATTGACTGGTTGGATCTCCTTGTAGCCCAAGGGACTCTCAAGGGTCTTCTCGAACACTACAGCTCAAAAGCATCAATTCTTTGGTGTTCAGCCTTCTTTATGATCCAACTCTCACATCCATACATGACCACTGGAGAAACCATAGCTTTGACTATATGGACCTTTGTTGGCAAAGTAATGTCTCTGCTTTTTAATATGCTGTCTAGGTTGGTCATAGCTTTTCTTCCAAGGAGCAAGTGTCTTCTAATTCATGGCTGCAGTCACCGTCTGCAGTGATTTTAGAGCAGAAGTCTGTTAAAGTCTGTTTACTGTTTCCATTGTTTCCCCACCTATTTGCCTTGAAGTAATAGAACCAGATGCCATGATTTTGTTTTTAGCATAATCACCTGAGAATTACCAGAGCTTAGATGGAGGAAAAGGTTCCTACCTGTGTAGGCGACGGGAGGAGTTATATTTTGAAATGTGTATATTTCTCCAGGGTCTTGTGCCCAATTTTGTTTAAAATCAAGGGTTTTAAAATATCCTGCTGATAAAGGTCCATCTAGTCAAAGCTACAGTTTTTCCATTAGTCATGTATGGATGTGAGAGTTGGACCATAAAGCTGAGCACTGATGAATTGATGCTTTTGAACTGTGGTATTAGAGAAGACTCTTTGAGAGTCCCTTGGACTTCAAGAAGATCAAACCAGTCAATCCTAAAGGAAATCAGTTCTGAACATTCATTGGAAGGACATGCTGAAGCTGAAACTCCAGTACTTTGGCCGCTTGATGTGAAGAACTGACTCCTTTGAAGAGACCCTGATGCTGGGAAAGATTGAAGGGAGGAGGAGAAGGGGACGACAGAGGATGAGATGGTTGGATGGCTTTACTGAGTCAATGGACATGAGTTTGCGCAAGCTCTGGGAGTTGGTGATGGACAGGGAAGCCTGGCGTGCTGCGGTTCATGGGGTTGCAAAGAGTCAGACACTACTGAGCAACTAAACTGAACTAAAAAAGGCTCAAGGCTTAATTTGAACTTGTTTTTCTTATTAATGTCAACATTCAGTGTTTTCTCATGTGGGAGAAGGATGTGTGTAGGGAATGGAGGGTGGCTTGGGTGTGGCTGGGGGGAGGAATGAGGGACAGCTTCTTATTAGGGTCTGAGAAAAAGGGCGGTTACTTTATTTGTTGAGATGGGGTGATTAAACTCCCAAAGTGAATTTTGAGAGACAGCTGCACACAAAAAAGATGATGATTAGAACTAATTACTGTTGTTGTAGATGTTTGGCATTTCTATGGCTCTTTCTATTTACAAAGAATTTTGTAATCGCTGATTAACTTTCCCACACCAGAACCTTGTGACGGGGCAACAGTACCACAGATGTTTGCATTTGTTTTCTAGGAAGCAATTTGAGCTGCTTTGGCCACATACTAGAATTAAGGAATCAAAATCCTTATTGCAGCTCTTTTAACTTCCTGTGTGACTTTGAGAGTGCAAATGTGAACACAGTTAAAATTATTCTGTAATCTTATTATGAAGAATAACTCATGAAGATTATTTAGTACTTTGCTAACTTAAAAGGAGATCTTATATGTAGGTATATAGTAACAATACTAACTTCTCAAAGATTGTTTCCTCCAGGTTTTAAAAAATTAATATTAGTGGGTATATCATATTTTTACATATCAAGTGCTTAGCATAGTGCCTAACATATGTACCTAATAAGTACTTAATAAGTGTTACCCATTATTAATACTGCAACAAGACCCATGTAACATATGCATTCTATAAAATTTTTTTTAAATTTATTTTTTGGCTTCATTGGATCTTTATTGCCTCATGTGGGTATTTCTCTAGCTGTAGCTAGCTGGATCTTCTGTAGTTGTGGTGTGTGGGCTTCTCATTGAGATGGCAGGGCATTTTTTGTTGCAGGGCATGGGCTCTAGGGCTGTCAGGCTCAGTAGTTGTGGCTCACAGAATTAGTTAACCTGAAGCATGTGGGATTTTCCTGGACCAGGGATTCAACCCGTGCCCCCTGCATTGGCAGGAGGATTCTTAACCAATGAACCATCCGAGAAGTCCACACATACATTCTTATTGCTTCTACTTGATTGCTTTAGTGTTCCTGTCTTGTAAAATGCTTTCAGGTGTACATTCACTTATTCAGCAATATTCATTGAGTGACTACTGTTTATCAGACATTGTGCTTAGAGCTAGGGATACAGTTCAGTTCAGTTCAGTCACTTGGTCGTGTCCGACTCTTTGCGACCCCACGAATCGCAGCACGCCAGGCCTCCCTGTCCATCACCAACTCCTGGAGTTCACTCAAACTCACGTCCATCGAGTCGGTGATGCCATCCAGCCATCTCATCCTCTGTCGTCCCCTTCTCCTCCTGCCCCCCAATCCCTCCCAGCATCAGAGTCTTTTCCAATGAGTCAACTCTTCGCATGAAGTGGCCAAAGTATTGGAATTTCAGCTTTAGCATCATTCCTTCCAAAGAACACCCAGGACTGATCTCCTTCAGAATGGACTGGTTGGATCTCCTTGCAGTCCAAGGGACTCTCAAGAGTCTTCTCCAATACCACAGTTCAAAAGCATCAATTCTTTGGTGCTCAGCTTTCTTCACAGTCCAGCTCTCACATCCATACATGACTACTGGAAAAACCATAACCTTGACTAGACGGACCTTTGTTGGCAAAGTAATGTCTCTGTTTTTTAATATGTTATCTAGGTTGGTCATAACTTTCCTTCCAAGGAGTAATTTCATGGCTTCAGTCACCATCTGCAGTGATTTTGGAGCCCCCCACAATAAAGACTGACACAGTTTCCAGTTTCCCCATCTATTTCCCATGAAGTGATGGGACTAGATGCCATGATCTTCATTTTCTGAATGTTGAGCTTTAAGCCAACTTTTTCACTCTCCTCTTTCACTTTCATCAAGAAGATTTTTAGTCCCTTTTCACTTTCTGCCATAAGAGTGGTGTCATCTGCATATCTGAGGTTATTGATATTTCTCCCGGTAATCTTGATTCCAGCTTGTGCTTCTTCCAGCCCAGCGTTTCTCATGATGTGCTCTGCATATAAGTTAAATAAGCAGGGTGACAATATACAGCCTTGACGTACTCCTTTTCCTATTTGGAACCAGTCTGTTATTCTATGTCCAGTTCTAAACAGTGGTGAACAAAAAAGGAATACCTGCTTGCATGAAGCTTATGTTCTAGCAGGAGGGGAAGGACTCACGTTATCTAACTTCTACTAGAAAATGTTCTAGTAGGAGTTAGGCTGGCGTGGAGAGGACAGAAGCATGATTAGGGTATATTTGGGATATGTATGAAAATTTCTGAATTTTTACATAATAATAGTATTTTGTTATAGCAGTAGGTGAAGTATTTATTTGTAAGCTATTCATTTTTATAGAAGTATTTAAATTTCCTGGTGGCTCAGAAAGTAAAGAATGTGTCTGCAATGTGGGAGACCCAGGTTTGAGCCAGGAAGATCCCCTGGAGAAGGAAATGGCAACCCATTCGAATATTCTTGCCTGGAAAATCCCATGGACAGAGGAACCCGGTGGGCTACAGTCCATGGGGTCACAAAGAGTCAGTCATAACTGAGTGCCTAATACACACACACTCATATATTTTATTTGAAGACAAATATGCTTATGATTTTATAAAATATTTAAAGAAAGCATTATTTCATTTATTATAATATCAATGCTAATGACACCATACTGAAACTTTTAAGGATAGAAAAAGTATCCATAATTTCATTACAATATTATTCCGTCTAAATTGCCTGCTTCAACATAGGAAAAATAGGCTCAGTTTCCTGACATTTGGGCATGGCTTGGAGTTGCAGACAGCTCAGAGGGATGGTAGTAGTAGGGAAGAATATTAGATAATGGCAAGTGACTCCCTTAGGGCCTGCTCTGATGGGACGGAGTAAAGGGAGAGGAATATTGACCATGCTGAAAAAGAACAGGTGAAGGTGAGTAGACTGAGTCAGGATTAAATCCCTGGGACATGACAGGTGCCAAAAGACCAGAGAGAAGGTTCTGGAGGTAGAGAAGAGCCCCAGGTCCTCACTTGTTTTCTCAAACTCAGGTGATTTCTGGGGAAATAGCTGCCTCTACCCCACAACATAAAGACTTAACACTTTTCTTTCTGTTAGGGTTTTAGGGCAATGGATTGAAATGCAAGCCAGAGTCCTGCCAAGATAACCCTGAAACAAGTTAATTTTGGGTTCTACAGGCTGTGAGTTTGGCCCCTTGCCCTCTTTTCCAGCTGCCACCAAAGTCTTCTCAGTCTGGGTTCTGCCTGGATACATCTAAATTGGGATGCAGTTTCCGAATTTATTCTTCACTCTTCATACACTGAAATGAGTGTATGAACAATTTGTAGATTTTTAAGGTTAGAATTAGAGTTATGAAATTGAAAAGTATGTCAAAAATATCATCTGGGAAGTTTCTCTCCATGTCCCTGACCCTGTCTGAAAAGTGTGTGTGCTTGTTTTTCCTGCGTAAACTGTCAGTTCTCTGATGGCAAGATTCCATAAACTAAGACCAATAGTCACACAACTCCTGGAAATCTTCATGAATAGGAGGAGTAAATGTCCCCGAACTTGATGAAAATGTTTTGGAGGCTCTTCTGCCTTCTTCTAGGCCCCTTTCTGAGACACTCCCTTGAGTGTCTGGGTGCAGGCTCTGGTGTGAGCACTAGCTGGCAAACCCTTAAGCTTTCTTATTCTTGACACTAGGCTCACTGGATTCCTGGTACCTCCTTTAACAGTGCAGCCTACATGCTCTGTCATTCTGTCAGAAAATCCTATAAGGGCAAGGAGAAAATTCATTTCAGTAGGAAACTCCCATATAGTGTCTCTGATCTCAGATTCCTTCAGTTTCACCAGAGGAGAAGTCAGCCAGGTCATCCTCTGCCATGAAGAGACCTAGGCATGAGTCCACGGCAGCACTTCAGTGCACTGAGAAACCTGCACAAACGTATGGCTCATCCCAGGTGCTGAGAATTTAAACTTCAGGCTTGGATGACGCCCCTAGACACGTTAGGGAGATAGCCAACAGTTTTTCTACTTTACATGGAAATGCTAATTTCATTGCAAAAGAGAAGTACCAAAATAGTATTATGATTTTAACAGTGAAATGTAGGAGTGTGGAATTTGTCATGTTACAGACAAATTAAGCATGAAATGCAAATACCACATCAGAGTGTGCTGGATATCCAGATCTCAGCTGAAATTCTCTGAAGGGTTACAAATGGCTAACTAGTGCATCTGACTAAGAGGGCTACTGTGTGAAGCGATTGGAGAGAGTAGAAATAAAGGATGTAGAAGAGGAGGAGGCAGTCTTAGGTTTGTGACGTCTCCTCAGCTCATCTGGTGAAGTTGTTCGTAGATTTGAATATTTACAGGAATGAATACACTGAAATATATATATACATATTTGAGAGTTTATAATGGTTCCTTGGGAGAATAATACTTATGATTATGTGACAACTTGAAGACTGTCTTGGTACGTTTGGGCTTCTGTAACAATACCGTAGACTGGGTGGCTTTTAAATAACAGAATTTATTTCTTATGGTCCTAGAGACCGAAGTCCAAGATCAAGGTGCCAGTCAGTAGCTTCAGTACCCAGTGAGGGCCTGCTTCCTGGTTCATAGATGGCCATCTTTTTGTTGTAATCTGAGATCGTGGAAAACAGAGGGGAAGTGAGCTCTATTGTGACCCTTTTAAGGGTATATATATAGTAATCCCATTCATGAGGGTTCCACCCTCATGACCTCATCTAATCTAAATTACCTCTCAAAGGCCCCACTTCTGAATACCATCACTTTGAGGTTAGGGTTTCAATCTGTGAATTTGTAGGAGGACATAACATTTAGTCCATACAAAGACATCTGATAACCTGCAATTGTGATTGCTTCAATCCTCTGTTCAGAGTCCTCGAATGGATCCTAGTGCCAGTAGCACAAGTCATCCATTATTTATTGGTTGGCTCATATTTTTTTCATTCTTTCTACAAATATTTATTGAGTAGCTGATCTAATCTTACCTTTGAGCCCCGCCCTTTTGTTTGCCGGGCATCCCAGGTGGCATTAGTGGTAAAGAATCTGCTTGCCAGTGCAGGAGATTTAAGAGATGCAGGTTCGATCCCTAGGTGAGGAGGTTTCCCTGGAGAAGGAAGTGGGCTTTGTTTGAATCTCTGACTTGTTTTGAACAGCATTAGAAAAGTCTTTATACATATAGATTTGTTGTTTAGTCACTGAGTTATGTCCTGCTCTTTTGGGATCCCATGGACAGTAGCCAGTCAGGCTCCTCTGTTCATGGATTTCCCAGGTAAGAACAGTGGAGTGTGTTGCCATTTCCTTCTCCAGGGGATCTTCCTGACCTGGGGATCAAACCCTTGTCTCCTGCATTGCAGGCAGACACTTTACCATCTGAGCCACCTGGGAAACCCAAACAGAGCCCTTAGAGGAGACATTTTACCGTAATTTTTGTAAGAGTTCATAGTTTGGTAGCTTCCAGTGTATTAAAAATATTGTAGAGGGCCCATTAGACAGTGCATGATATTGTGTATTTATTTTTAAAAAATAGTTACAGTGAGATAAAAATGGCACTTTAGCTGTGTAATCTTCCTCCCCAAACCCTGTAATCCCAGTCTAATTAAAAAAGCAATAGACAAATTCCAGTAGAGGGGCATCTTACAGTATACCTGACCAGTTGTCCTCAGCCTCAAAAACAAGGGAAGTCCTGTCACAGATAAGAGGAGTCTCAGCAGACATGCATGACAAGTAAATGTATGTGGTGTCCTGGGTGGGATTCAGAACAAGAAAAGGAACTTTAGATAAAAACAGTGGAAATCTGAATACAATGTGGACTTTAATAGTAATAATGTATTAATATAAGTTCATTAATGATAACAAATGTGCCATGCTAATATAATAATAATAATAAAGAAAACTGAGGGGAGAGAGGAAAGGGAAGTAAATGGGAACTTTCAGCACTGATTCCATTTTTCAATAAATCTAAACCTTCTAGAAAATAGTATATTAATTAAAAAATAAACTCCATTTAAAAAATGAAGTTAAAGTCAAACACTTCTGAAGTGTTTGGAAGCCCTAAAACACTTTAGTGAAACCCAGGCTTTTGCTGAGCACAGCATGAAAACTCCTGGCCTAATCAATATAAAATGATTCTTAATGTAATTCATTTTCTAGCACAGGCAGTCCTTTGCACGGTTGTCTGGGACCATAAAAAGAACTATATAGGCTGAAATTGTGATCTTAAAAATCAATGAATGGGAAAAATTACAGTTGTTTAGTGACTTTAAAATTTTTTTTGTCAAAACATTAAAAAGTCTGTTATGGTCAGTGGTACTGAATAGGGAAATGAAAAAAGCAGTAAAGCTAATATTTAGTACACTCTAATTAGAAATATTGAGTTGTAAAGTTTTGTGGTTTTTTTTGGTAACGAAAGCTTACCAAGATACTACTGCTAAGGAAATGGGAAAAATTACAGTTGTTTAGTGACTTTAAAATTTTTTTTGTCAAAACATTAAAAAGTCTGTTATGGTCAGTGGTACTGAATAGGGAAATGAAAAAAGCAGTAAAGCTAATATTTAGTACACTCTAATTAGAAATATTGAGTTGTAAAGTTTTGTGGTTTTTTTTGGTAACGAAAGCTTACCAAGATACTACTGCTAAGGCTTTTCCCTTCCTCTGTCTCTAAATTCTTAACTAATGTCTTAAGGCATACAGAGTGGTCTTTCCTACTTATGAGATATTTTGGAGGGTATGTTTTATATCTTTTTCAATAAGTCTTTCAACACTGAAGAGTTATGTAGGTGTGAGTACTTCACTGATTTCATTAGATGAAAAATCCCCCATTATTTTTGTTCACTACTATTCAAAAGCTTCTGAGTATTAAAATTAAACTACTCACTGATGCTTTCAAGTTTCAAAATTATGGAGTAATTTGTATAAGAAAAAAAAGAGGTTTCATTTTACAATATTATAGTCATATACATGGAAACCTATGTTCTTCTTTGAAACACTATTTTTTAAAGAAGATTGCATATTATAGCAGTGGAAATAATGCTCTCACACACCATCTGAATTGTTTTGCTAAGATTCATTAGAACAGTTTCTATCAAAAGAAGAAAAAACTCATCAAGAATAGTTTGAATAGTGCTTGCCTTCTTATAATGTAACTTAGGGTATGGAGTGAGCATCTTTTCTATGCCTTTCCAAATTCTCATATTCCTTCCAAGTCTAGATCAGGTTCCAAAATTTTATCCCTTTTTTTTTCAATAATATAAAATATCACTGAGGGTACTTGAATGTGAACTATTTTTCCAGCATCACGTGCTCTGGGACATGATCATCCTTTCCTCATTTATGCTTTGCTCATTCCTCTTGCTGCATTTCTAAGGTCTCTCTAATGGTGGCAGTGTCATCCATGGTCAGTTATCTCTTCCGTAACTTCGTTTATGTTTGATTCAGTTTTCATCTTCAGCATTATCACTTTTTGATCCTTTACTGTGTTGGCTAATTCCTTCTTTGGAGTATCTTCTTTCGTAAAGTGCTACATATCCAGAGATATGCAGACAGTAAAGCAATATTCTTTGTTTTCTGTATGTGAACTGAATAACCCATGTGCTGAGACCAGTCAATTTGAAAGAAGTGTTGCATTTGCCACTCACTGTGGTGCTCATCTGTTATTTATGTAGTGATTTGTGGACTAAAAACTTAAAAGTGAGGTTTGTGTTTCATGCAGTTACTCACAGTGAATATATTATGGGTAATTGAAATTTGTGTGCATATTGGTATTATTTAACTAAAGTGTGGTAACTGAAGTTTGTGTATATTGAAATTGTGCCAGGTGAGGATGAAATTGTGCCAAGTGAGGATTGTCTCTATAACTGTATGTCTAAAAGATTAGTCCTAATCCTTTTCTGTCTTATAATTTGATTCAGTTTAGTTCAGTTGCTCAGTCATGTCTGACTCTTTGCAACCCCATGGACTGCAGCATGCCAGGCTTCCCTGTCCATCACCAACTCCCGGAGCTTGCTCAAACTCATGTTCATGGAGTTGGTAATGCCATCCAAACATCTCGTCCTCTATCGTCCCCTTCTCCTCCTGCCTTCAATCTTTCCCAGCATCAGGGTCTTTTCCAATGAGTCAGTTCTTCGTATCAAGTGGCCAAAGTATTGGAGTTTCAGCTTCAGCATCAGTCCTTCCAATGAATATTCAGGACTGATTTCCTTTAGGATTGACTGGTTTGATCTTGCAGTTCAAGGGACTCTCAGGAGTCTTCTCCAGCACCACAGTTCAAAAGCATCAATTCTTCAGCACTCAGCTTTCTTTATGGTCCAACTCTCACATCTGTACATAACTACTGTAAAAACTATAGCTTTGGCTATATGGACCTTTGTTGGCAAAGTAATGCCTCTGCTTTTTAATATGCTGTCTTCCGACCAGTGTCGAAAAGAAGGTTCCTCGTTCGCAGAAAATTAAAGTACCGACGCCAGTGGTAGACGTCACTAAAAACCTCGGGGGTTTTATTTAAGACAGTGCTAAAGGTAACAAAGGGGTAGATAAACGTTACTTCACTACGGACCAGATGCTATGATCTTAGTTTTCTGAATGTTGAGTTTTAATCCAACTTTTTCACTCTCCTCTTTCACTTTCATCAAGAGGCTGTTTAGTTCCTCTTCACTTTCTGCCATAAGGGTGGAGTCATCTGCATATCTGAGGTTATTGATATTTCTCCCAGCAATCTTGATTTCAGCTTGGGCTTCATCCAGCCTGGCATTTCGCAGGATGTACTCTGCATAGAAGTTAAATAATAAGCAGGGTGACAATATACAGCCTTCACGTACTCCTTTCTCAGTTTGGAAAAATTGTTGTTCCATGTCCGGTTCTAACTACTGCTTCTTGACCTGCATGCAGATTTCTCGGGAGGCAAGTACGGTGGTCTGGTATTCCCATCTCTTGAAGAATTTTCCTCAGTTTGTTGTGATCCACACAGTCAAAGATAATTTGATTAGCTATTATAAAATGCTATGACTTCCTGAGAAGATACATACTCATTTTAAAGGCAAACTGAAAAATGAGAGGGTTCATTTGGTCTCAATACCTACATTCAGTTTTCACACTTAAGAGTTCAGAGCACAGTCCTGTAGGACAGTGAAAGTCGTCATCAGACGCATTTATTTTAAGAGCTAGCACTACATGACACTGTGGTGGACAAAGAAGATGAAAAATCAGAAAAAGGAAACCTTCAGATCATAAGAGCTTAAATTGTGTATGATCCGAGATACCTCCCTGCACCTACCATACCATCCCTGGTTGTCATAGAGGCTGAACCATGTTCAAAAGAGGGACTTGGGCTAAGTAACCTTTTATAATTTGAGAGAATCCCTATAATCTTAGCTAGGAAAAAGCTAAGGGAAAAAAGATATATTATTTCAACATGTAGGTCTAGTGTCTTAAAAATTTTTTTTCCCCAGAAAACTCTATGAGTTCCCAGTTGGTAGAATAAGTGACCATTTCCTTCTCCCTGAGAACCCTTAGCTGAGGTTGTCATTGACAGGTGGGACCCACACCCACTCACCCATGTTATAAATGCTTTCATTCATGCACATACAAAATCATACAACTAGCCCAGAAAATCTAATCACAAGGCAAGATATCCCTACTGACTGCAAAACCAAGTCTATCTGTAAATACCCTTTCTTAGAGAATATTCTGGAGTAAGAGGTTTATGCCATCCATGCAGGGAGGTCAGCCATAGAGGCTTTTTTTTTCTGGTGCTGTCTTAAGTGCAGAATAAACAGTTGTCAAATCTACTAATTGCTGGCTTCTTGGAGACAGTGTTCAAAAGCTCTCTCAAATGGTGGTGTACTCAAAGTAGAGACTAAAATATTAAGAGAGTGGGTGGTTTGACCAACGTCACAGAAAAGTTTAAATGATGCGTGAGGACATCAAATATTTAGATTAGAACAAGAAAAGCAATAATATACAATTAAGAAGCTAAACTGGAATTCAGATTTTATTTCAGACTTTGCTGTTTGCTTTATTTGATAAGGGACTTTGCTTTTTTTTTTTTTTTTTCAATAAGAGACTCTAGTTGGTCATTAAGTTACATGCAGGACTCTATTTTCTGGATCTTAGATAACATTAGGGATATGATAAATATTAAGAGCTCAGAAAATGATATAGATGAGGAAAGCTAGAGTTCAGTAAATGATTATACCTTCTAAAATGCTTATGGATAAAACAGAGCAATGGGCTTGCATGACATCATGCTAATAACCGAAAGTGATAGTCCTTGGTGGAGCATTTGCCAGTGCTAGGGATTAGGTTCCAAGGGCTGCTAAGATGTGGAGCTTATTGAGGCAGCAAGGAACAGGATGATTAGAGAGAATTATAAAGAAAGGAAAACAGAGAGTGAAGCTGAGAAGCCAAAAGCAGTTGAGATACACCTGGTGGCAGGATCAAGGCGGATAACAAGAGAGAAACAAGACAAAAAGCAGATACAGGTTTTTGTGTGACTAGTAAAAGCAAATGCCGCTCAGTCGTGTCCGACTCTTCCAATCCCATGAACTGTAGCCTACCAGGTTCCTCCATCCATGGGATTTTCAGGCAAGAATACTGGAGTGGGTTGCCATTTCCTTTTCCAGGAGATCTTCCCAAGTCAGGGATCAAACCTGGGTCTCCCGCGTTGTAGGCAGACGCTTATACTATCTGAGCAACCAGGGAAGTCCTGACTAGAGGCTTTCATTTCACTTAAGTAAATACCTGGGACTGGGAACTGGGCTGTATGGCAAGTTTGTTAAATTTATAAGAAATCACTAAAATGTTTTCCAAAGTGACTGTAGCATTTTGCATTTCCAACAGCAGTGTTTGAGAAAGAGCACTGGTTCTACATCCTGATTGGCACTTGATAACACCAGTTTTTTGTTGTTTTGGTTTGGTTTTTAGGCATTCTATTAGGTTTATATTAGTATCTCATTGTGGTTTTAATTTGCATTTTTCTCATGACTAATAATATTAAACATCTTTTAACGTGCTGATTTGTCATCTGTGTATCTCTTTGATTAGCTGTCCAAGGCTTTTGTCCATTACAAAAATTACAGATTATTTCCTGTTCCTCCGTAACCTTGCCAGCATTTTGTGTTGTCAGTGTTCTGGATTTTGGCCATTTGAATTGGTATGTAGTGGTAACTCATTGGTTTAATTTGTATTTTCCTGATGACATATGATGTGGGGCATCTTTTCATATGCTTATTTGCCATCTGTATATCTTCTTTTGCCCACTTTAAAATTGGGTTGTCTGTTTTATTACTGTGGAATTTTGAGAGTTCTTCATATATTTTGGATAAAGTCCTTTGTCAAATATCTGATTTGGAAATATTTTCTTCCAGTTTGTGTCTTGTTTTTATTCTCTTAACAATATCCTTAAAAGAGCAGAAGTTTAGAATTTTGATGAAGTGCAACTTATCAGTGTGTTCTTTTATGAATTTTGCTTGGATAGTATGTTTTAAGACTATTCCTCACTCAAAGTCTCTTGTGTTTTCTTCTAAGAGTTTAGTATTCTGCTTTACCTTTGGATCTGTGATCAATCTTGAGTTAATTTGAAGTGTGAGGTATAGTCAAGATTCAGTTGATCTTTATTGGGGGTGTGTGCAAGCGGATATCCAATTATCCTGGCACCGTTTGTTGAAAAGACTGTCATTTCTCCATTGAGTTGGCTTTTCACTTTGATCAAAAATCATTTGGCTATATATGTTTTGGGTTTATTTCTAGACTCTCTATTTCAGGAATTGATTATTATTTTTTCCTTGAAGGGCCAAATGTTAAATAGTTTAGGCATTGCAGGTCAAATGGTTTCTGTTGCAGCACTCAGCTCAGTTATGGTAGCATGCAAGTGACTATAGACAATATGTAAACAAATGCCTATGACTGTGAACATGACAATATTCCATAAAACATAATTTACAAAAACAGGCCATCAGTCAGATTTGGCCCACAGGCCTCAGTTTGCCAATCCCTGCCCTATTCTGTTCCACTGACTTTTGTCTCTCTTTTCTCCAGGACCATACTATTGGTTACTGTAGTAAGTCTTTAAATCACATAACATGAGTCTTTTACTCTTTTGCTCTTCTTTTCTTTAATTGTTTGGGGTATTCTACTTTCTTTGCCTTTCCATATGAATCTGTGAGAAATCCTTCTGGGAATATACATATCAATTTGGGAGAAAATTGAGACATTAACTAAATTAATTTTTCTCATCTTTGAACTTAATATGACTCTTTCTTTATTTGGGTCTTCCCTGATTTCTTTCATCAGCAATTTTTTCCATCAGCATTTTGTAATTTCCAAATATTTGGGGATTTTCCAGAAATCTTTCTAGTCATTAAATAATGACTTGCAGTTTAAGGCTTTTATGATCAGCTCTGTATAATTTGCTTTTTAAAAATTATTATTTTTTTGTTGTGCTGAGTCTTCACTGCTGCATGGGCTGTTCTTTAGTTGCTGAGACTGGGGCGGGGGGTGCTTTCTGGTTGAGGTGCATGGGCTTCTCATTGCAGTGACTTCTTTTGTTTCAGAGCACGGGATCTAGGGCACGTGGGCTTCAGTAGTTGTGACTCCCAGGCTCTAGAGCACCGACTCAGGAGTTTTGGTGCATGGGCTTAGTTTCTCCACAGCATGTGGGGTCCCCTGATGTTAGTTGCTCAGTCGTGTCTAACTCTTTGTGAGCCTATGTACTGTAGCCTGCCAGGTCCCTCTGTCTATGGAAATTTCCAGGCAAGAATACTGTTGTGAGTTGCCATTTCTTTCTCCAGGGGATCTTCCCGGCCCAGGGATTGAACCAGGGTCTCCTGCATTGCAGGCAGTTTCTTTACTGTCTGAGCCACCAGGGAAGCCCCTGGGACCCCCTGGACCAGGGATCAAACCCATGTCTCCTGTATTGACAGGTGAATCCTTTACTGCTGAGCCACCAGAGAAATCCACAACTTCAGTTTTTTAAAAAATTGCTAATTTTTTTTTTATGGCCCAGAATATGATGAATATTCCACATGCACTTGAATGTGATTAATATTCCATGTGCACTTGAATGTATATTCTGCTCCTCTTGGGTGGTGTGCTTTATAAATGTCATCTGGTCAAGTTGGTTGATAGTATTGTTCAGGTCTTCTCTATCTTTGCTAATTTTCCACCTACCTATTATAGAGGGAGGAGTGTTTAAATGTCCAGGTATATTTGTGGATTTGCCTCTGCTTCTTTTCTATCAGTTTTTGCTTCATATACTCTGGAGCTCTGGGTTCTTAGGAGCATATGCATTTAAATTTGTGGTCTTCTTGGGTATTTGCCCCAATCTTCACTATATAATTTTCCTCTTTACTGCTGGTAATTTTCCTTATTCTGAAGTCTGCTTATTCTGAGACTGTAAAAGCCAATCCAGTGTTTTTTCTGATTAGAGTTTGTACTATCTATCAAGTAGGTTTCTTGAAACTATCATGTTGTATATGGTTTGGTCTTTTAAAAATTAAACGTGAGAATTTCTATGTTTTAATTGGTGTGTATAGACCATTGATATTTACCATGATAATTAAAATGGTTGGATTTAGTCGTGCATTATATCATTTTCCTGTTTTCTCTGTTGTTCCTCTTTTCCTCTTACCTGACTTCTTTTGGAATTTTTGCATATAAATACAATGTAGTAAATTATAGGTGTACAACAGTGATTTATGTTTTAGGTCTCCATTTATAGTCACTGTAAAATATTGGCTATATTTCCTGTGTTATGTAATATATCCTGTAGCTTTAGTTTGTATGTAATAGTTTACACCTCTGAATCCTCTTTTCCTATATTGCCCCTCCTCTCTTCCCTCTCCTGACTGGCAATCACTAGTTTGTTCTCTATATGTGAATCTGTTTCCTTTTTGTTATATTTACTAGTTTATTTTTTTTAGATCCACACAGTATTTACCTTTCTCTGTCTTATTTCACTTAGCATAAATACCCTCTAAATCCATCTTAAGGTTAGTCAAGTTAGTCATCTTAAGGTTAGTTGTTGTAAATGGCAAAATTTCATTCTTTTTTATGGCTGACTAGTATTCCATTGTGGAGAAGGCAGTGGCAACCCACTCCAGTACTCTTGCCTGGAAAATCCCATGGACGGAGGAGCCTGGTAGGCTGTAGTCCATGGGGTCACGAAGAGGCCTGAACGACTTCACTTTGACTTTTCACTTTCATGCATTGGAGAAGGAAATGGCAACCCACTCCAGTGTTCTTTCCTGGAGAATCCCAGGGATGGAGGAGTCTGGTGGGCTGCCGTCTATGGGGTCGCACAGAGTCGGACACGACTGAAGCAACTTAGCAGCAGCAGCAGCAGCAGTATTCCATTGTATATTTACCACATCTTCTTTATCCATTCATCTATTGATGGACATTTAGGTTGCCTCCATATCTTGGCAATTGCAAATATTGCTGCTATGAACATTGGGGTGCATATTAGTTCATCTTCATTTTTGAAGGATATTTTAACTGGTTATAACATTGTGGATTTTTAACACTTTAAAGATGTTGTTACACCGTCTTCTGGCCTGTGTGTTTTTGATGAGAAATTCAGTCATTCAAACTACAGTATTTTTCTCTCATTGTTTTCAAGATTTCTTTATCTTTGGTTTTAAGAAGCTTGATTATGATGTGTCTGGACATTATTTTCTTTTAATTTGTCCTGTTTGGTGCTCACTGAATGCTTTCAATTTGGGGATTTATGACTTGTTAAATTTGGGTGATTTTTCAAGCCACTGCGCAATTCATGGGGTCGCAAAGAGTGGACACGATTGAGCGACTGAACTGAACTGAGCGACTTGACTTTCACTTTTCACTTTCATGCATTGTAGAAGGAAATGGCAACCCACTCCAGTGTTCTTGCCTGGAGAATCCCAGGGACAGTGGAGCCTGGTGGGCTGCCGTCTGTGGAATCGCACAGAGTCGGACACGACTGAAGCGACTTAGCAGCAGCAGCAGCAGCAGCAGCAGCAGCAAGCCATTGTTTCTGAAATTGTTATGAAGTCCTTAGAATTCTAGAATTCATAAGGATATATTAGCTAAAATTATATTTCCAGATCCTTGACTTACCTTAGGAGCCTAATAATGAAGCAAATGACTAAGTTAATTAATAAACCATCTTTGGATACCAGAATTATATCTAAGAAACAGATGCAAAAATACTGCTCTCTAAACATAATTTCGATTTACCCTCATTTCTTGGAATGGCAATATATTAACAAATATGAAAAAATACGCAATTTCACTGGATGATTATTTGCTACTTTAGTTTTCTTAAGATGATATGTAGTAGATGCCCTTGGAAAAACTAGCTAAATCATTCTTGCTTTTCTGTCTTTTAGTTTTCTCCCTATGTCGGGAGAAGAGAACAGTTGGTTACTTAAAGATAATCATTAATGTAATTGGTTGGCTATTCTAGGCGTTTTTCCCCTGTTTCTTCAGTAGCTAGAACAGTGCTGTTGACTTACACCAAAGCACACAGTTAAAATTTTTTGAATTAACTGTGGCAGTGACAGTGAAGATAAAAACCTAAGATCAAATCTAAAATATCTTTAAAGATATTTTAGGGGTACAACGTGAAGTACCCCTTTCCCAAATTAAAAACATTTGTTTTCTGGGGTGTGGGTGAAAGTGAAGTGAAAGTGAAGTCTGCTCAGTCGTATCTGACTCTTTGTGACCCCGTGGACTGTAGCCTACCAGGCTTCTCTGTCCATGAGAATCTCCAGGCAAAAATACTGGAGTGGGTTGCCATTTCCTTCTCCAGGGGATCTTTCCGACCCAGGTTGGGTCTCCCTGGGTCTCCTGCATTGCAGGCAGACACTTTAACCTCTGAGCCAGGGTATGGCATTAGGTTTCTAAGTTAGAGGAGAGGGGGAAAGCTTACAGAAAGACAAAATTCCAATAAAGAAATTACTAGGACTGGGAGCTAAGGAAAGAAGACACCAAAAGAAAAAAAAAATCCAAAAAGAGGATTAAAATGGGTAAAAGGAAGAACAAATGAAAAGACATTTGAAAAAACATTGAAAGTGATGGATAAAAGATAGCATTTTGAGATGCTGTCCTTTACCAATAAATGTTTTATTATTAGAAAAAGAACTTCCAAGGATGATGGGGACCATCAATTATCAACTATTTAAAATATTAATGATGGGTAGGGTTAACATTTGGGCTTCAGACACAGATTCACCTCAACAGCCTCTCATTCTCTTTCCCCTCTTCCTTCTCCTCCTCACCTCTACTCTTTCCTCCCATCCCCTCAGGACTGCATGTGCACACACCCACAAAGATCAGAAAATCTGTAGAGAAGTGCACCCACGCAGACATTTATACCTAGAGATACATATGGTCTGATTTAGGAGACCCGTCTCCACAGTTCATGTCCACGTGATGCAGAAAAATACACCCACAAAGAGATATCCACAACCTTAGTTTCTACACAAAGACAACATGAAATCTAAACCTCACTTCATTAAGGTCAAATATATACTGAATAAAGTGTACCCAGAGTAAAATAAATATTTCAGAAATCCCTCTGTTATTTCCACATACCATTACACAGAGGTTCCAGCAGTTTTACGCATGCTAACTCCTGCATGTGGATCACTCTCTCTTTCCGGTTTCACAAATTAAAATCCTCTCTCTGCTTCAAGCAGCAAGTTAAATGCTGTTTTCTACATCATGAAGCTTTCCCAGATCACTTCAGCCAAAAATAATCCCTCTCCTCTTTGTAGGAGACTCATATAGCAGTTTATCTGTACCAGACACATTCTGAGCTATTCTGAGTATTTTTGTGTGTGCATGCATGCTCAGTCATGTCCAACTCTTTGGGACCCCATGGACTGGATCCCACCAGGCTCCTCTGTCCATGGAATTTTCCAGGCAAGAATACTGAAGTGGGTTGCCATTTCCTTCTCCTTCTCTAACTGTTATTTCCTACTTCAAAGTTATCGGGATTCACTTGTGGATAAACTTTCTTGCCCCCACCCAATGCTTTATTCTATAAACAGTCTGTAATAGATACTACTCTGAAACTCCAATACTTTGGCCACCGGATGCAAAGAACTGACTCATTTGAAAAGACCCTGATGCTGGGAAAGAGTGAAGGCAGGAGGAGAAGGGGATGACAGAGGATGAGATGGTTGGATAGCATCACCAGTTCAATGGACATGAGTCTGAGTAAACTCCAGGAGCTGGCGATGGACAGGGAGGCCTGGTGTGCTGCAGTCCATGGGGTCGCACAGAGTCGGACCCGACTGAGCGACTGAACTGCCTGAACTGACTCTGTGCTAGTGGGAGAAACACAAGAGGAAGGCGGCGTAGGCTGAGAAGCAGTGGTGCTGCGCTCCCCTGTGCCGCTGCGAAGGCTGGGGATTGCTGTCATTGCAGGAGCCTGATGTTTAGAATGGCCCTCCCTACCTCTGCAGTTGGTCAGCAGGGTGGAGAGTAACCAAGAGAAATGTAAAGGAAGGAGCTCTAGGAGCCAAGTGTTCCTCAGCTGTAAAGTAGAAAGGCCACATCTTAACAGGGTGCTCTGAGCCAATTGGTCTCTTCAGGAAACCCACTGTATGTAAACTGAATTATCAACTATAATTAAATTGAAATGAGTCTAAGGCATAAATCATCATGCTGATGTACTAGTTTTCACTGAGAAATATAATCGTAAAGGACCTGGCATACTCCCATCTGCTGGTCAGGTCATTCTCTTTGCATAGGGTTGTTTCCTTTGAAAATTACATTCTAGTCAGAAGATACTTGATGAGGCTGTAATCAAACCAGGAGTGTGAATGGTTGTACTAGTTTTCACTGAGAAATATAATCGTAAAGGACCTGGCATACTCCCATCTGCTGGTCAGGTCATTCTCTTTGCATAGGGTTGTTTCCTTTGAAAATTACATTCTAGTCAGAAGATACTTGATGAGGCTGTAATCAAACCAGGAGTGTGAATGGGGCACTCAGATGCTAATGTCACTGGGCTGTGACAGCCTGATGCCTGAGGGGCATAACCGATGAGAAGTAGGTATGATCTGGATGCCACTGACACCTCTGGACCCAGACTTGCTCTTCGGCTCATGTTTTAGGTTCCTTTTATTTATGGTGGCCCTTTTCAAAAATGACTGGACATGTGAGTAGACTGCAGTTTCAAATATCTTATATGGTATGTCTGTATTCTCTCAATTTGATTGGATGAAGGTTGCAAGGCTTAGTGGAGTTTAGAAACTAACTATCCACCACTAAGTTGCTATATGACCTCAGACAAACGTTACTTTACTTTCGGTTCAGTCGCCCAGTCGTGTCCGTCTCTCTGTGACCCCATGGACTGCAGCACACCAGGCCTCCCTGTCCATCGCCAACTCCTGACGTTTACTCAAACTCATGTCCATTGAGTCGGTGATGCTATCCAACCATCTCATCCTCTGTCATCCCCTTGTCCTCCTGCCTTCACTCTTTCCCAGCATCAGGGTCTTTTCAAATGAGTCAGCTCTTTGCATCATGTGGCCAAAGTATTGGAGTTTCAGCTTCAGCATCAGTCCTTCCAATGAATATTCAGGACTGATTTTCTTTAGGATGAACTGGTTTGATATTCTTGCAGTCCAAGGGACTCTCAAGAGTCTTCTCCAACACCACAGTTCAAAAGCATCAATTCTTTAGAGTCCAATTCTCACATCCATACATGACTACTAGAAAAACCATAGTCTTGACTAGATTACTTTGTTGGCAAAGTAATGTCTCTGCTTTTTATTTTTTATTTATTTAAAAAAATTTTATTTTTACTTTATTTTTTTGTACAATACTGTATTGGTTTTGCCATACATTGACATCTCTGCTTTTTATTATGCTGTCTAGATTGGTCATAGCTTTTCTTTCAGGGAGCAAGTGTCTTTTAATTTCATGGCTGCAGTCACCATCTGCAGTAACTTTACTTATAGGTGATTCAGTTTCCTCATATATAGTTTGGGATAATAATACCTGGGTCTGGGTTGATGATAAGGACTGAATGAAGTGATGTGTAAAGGGCCTGGCACATAGTAATTTTTCTCTGTCAGGATCGATTCTCCTTTCTTCCTTGTGTTCCTGAATTCTTAGCTTCTGTTTATAGACCACTGTCTAAGTTAGGTCATGGCTAGAGATGGTCAAACTCACCTATTATAGGAGGAATTTTTTAATAAGAGTTGCTTTAGATTTGACACAGCAAGGCCACTTTGGGTTATATCTGAAAGAAACAAAATCACTATCTCTCAGCGATATCTGAACACCCATGTCCATTGCAGTATTATTTTTAATAACCAAGCCTTGGAACAATCTAAGCATCTATTGGCAGGTGAAGGGATATAGAATATGATATCAAGGAATATTTCTCAGCCATAAAAAAGAAGGAAATCCTGCCATTTGTGACAATACAATGGCCATTAACAGCATTATGCTGAGTGAACTATATCTCTAGACAGAGAATGACAAATACTATATGATCTTACGTATGTATGGAATCTAAAAATAAATGACCAAACTCATTCAGAGAATAGATTGCGGTCAGGGAGAGGGAGTGGGGGAAATGGATGAAGACGATCAAGAGGTACAGAATTCGTTACAAGGTTAATAAGTTCTGGAGGATGTATAGTGATAAGCGTAGAATAAGTGATAAGTATAGAATGAGTTGTGATGTATGTATAGTGTGGTGACTGTAGTTAACGATATCATGTGTTTGAAAGTTGCCAAAAGAGTAGATCTTAAAAGTTCTTATTTCAGGAAAAAAATATCTAAGTGAGGTGATGAACGCTAACTAAACGTACTGTGGTAGCCATGTCACAGTGCCTGCATGTAACAAATCGTTATATTGTTTACCTCACCTTAACTCATGCAGTGTTATGTGCCAGTTGTGTATCAATGAAACTGGTGCAGGAGGAAGAACTGTTGCTCTCTGGAGACCCGTTACTCCCAAATGCACACCCAAAGCCCAGTGTTCTGTTGCTTGAGAATTATTTTTGACCCTTATTGAATCCATAGGTTGCAAGACCCTGCTCATCGAGATTCTGATTCATTAAGTCTGGGGTGAGGCTAGGAAATCTATATTTTGACAAGCCTCCCAGTAGTTCTGATGTAAGGCCAGGATTGGGAGGCAGTGAAACAGATGGCCGGTTAAAGTTTCCGTCAGAGAGTCCCCGGGACACGTTGGGTAGGCACGTGCTGCCCTCTGGTGTCCCCTTCTGCTTACTACACTTCTGCATAGCGACGTGACTGCTGTGGAGCGCTGGTGGTCCTGCTGATACTTCTCTGAGGCTTCCTGTCTAACTCCCTGTCCAACACTTGGGCATTAATAAAAATGCTGGTGTCTGAAAATGTTGCTCCTGAATGGCAGCAGCTGTGCCTCTCTGTCCCATCACCTGAGACATCTAAAGATGTTCACTAGTGTTTTCTGAGAATGAGACACAGCAAAGCTCCTTCATAAGGCTTGTGTGGAGGCCAAAATCCCACTAGTGTCCTGTGAGGATTTTTCTTTATTGGGCTAGGATATGACCCATGTTGCACGTGAATCAGTAATCCCGAACAGTTTCCTGAAGAAATTCTACTGTTATAATTGTGGCACTATAGGGTTATTATGAGAGCAGGGTCCTGCTTTAGCAAGTTTTTTTGAAACAGACAAATCTGAATCCTTTGCAGTTGTGTAGCCCTCCCCACAGGACTCTGTGTAGAGTCCACAGAGGCCTTTGATGTACTTCATCTTCCTTGTTTGCCATTCATGGTAAATTGTGTGGCAGGAAGGGCAAATGTGACGATCCATGTCCACATCATCAAAAATGACAGTGTGTTCATTACGCACATGTGCCCTTGTTTAGGAAGATGCTGATCCCTCTGTCCCATCCACTGAAGCACCCTCTGTCAGTAGGTACCAGATCAATAAATAAGCCTGTCCTACAGGTCTGGTCTGCAGAAAGGTATAAGGTGGTCTTCAGCTCTGCCTCCTCAGCTCTGAGATGGAAGAGCAAGGCCTGGGTACGTTGCGGTAGAGGAGTCTGTAGCAGATGGCTTTAATGGCCTAGTGGGATGATGGTGGCCGTGGATTATCTTTAAGGTAAATAGTATACAGGTTGGAGCTGGTACCAAGTTTGCCAAATTTGATGATTTTGTCTGGGGCAAAGAGGCTAACGGGAGACCGAGCGAAGTTGCAGCAGCAGCTGCAGGAGCAGGAGTGGGTTGGGGAGGAGGTGGAGTGTCGTGTGCACCTCCTCTTTGTCCCACTGGGTCCTGGGGATGTCTGAAAGTGTGAGACCTGACGCTGCACCTGTAAGACTGACAGAAGTTTGTTAATTGCTCACGTTCATAGCCCGCGGTGCGGGAGGGCCCTGAGCACCACCCAGGGCTGCACTGGGTCAGGCTGACGGGAGACTGAGAGCGCTTGCAGCAGCACAGAGCAGGAAGCATGAGCTTGGTTGGGGAGGAATGATGACAACTGTAAAAAGTTCAAGTCGCTTTTTAGGTATCTTGACTTGCTGCTAAAAAGCCGATGCAAGCTGCTTTTTCTGGGTCAGGCTGACGGGAGACTGAGAGCGCTTGCAGCAGCACAGAGCAGGAAGCATGAGCTTGGTTGGGGAGGAATGATGACAACTGTAAAAAGTTCAAGTCGCTTTTTAGGTATCTTGACTTGCTGCTAAAAAGCCGATGCAAGCTGCTTTTAAACTATTGATAACCTGTCATTCGGGCTCAGATGGTAAAGAATCCACCTGCAATGCAGGAGACCTGCGTTCGATCCCTGGGGGGAGGATCCACTGGGGGAGAGACTGGCAACCAATTCCAGTATTTTTGCCTGGAGAATTCCATGGACAGAGGGGCCTGGCAGGCTACAGTCCATGGGCTGCAAAGAGTCGGACACGACTGAGCGACTAACACATATACACAACCAGTCATTCAGTTCTCCTTAATTGGAAATGTCTTCTCATTCCTGCATTACGGAATTTACAAGTTTAGGAAAAATGTTGAGATGGCTCAAATTCATCCCATTTTCAGGGTGAGATGCTTCTTAAATTATCTTAAATTTAAGGATCTATTTTATTTTTATTTTTTTCTGTGAAAAAGGACATTGAAGAAAAATATTCAGCAATCTTTTCTTTGCCAAATTATTTTCAGAATATTCCTCATGCTAATGATTTTTTTTTTAGCTTTTTTTTAAATTGTGGTAAAATAACAGCATGAACTGTACTCTTTTAACCACTTTTAAGTGTACATCAGTGACATTAAGTACATTCACAGTGCTGTGCAGCCATCTCCACTATCCGTTTTCATCATCTCATACAGAAATTTTGTACCCATTAAATAACACCTTACACAATCTTTCCCAGCTCCTAGTAATGCTGGCTCTTGGTTCAACCCTTTTCTAAACTTTCGACTGTGCTGGATCTTCGTTGCTGGGCACAGTTTTTGTCTAGTTGTGATGAGCAGGGCTGTCCTCTAGTTGTGGTGTGCAGGCTTCTCACTGTGGTGGCTTCTCTTGTTGTGGAGCATGGGCTCTAGAGCATGCGGTAGTTGCAGCTCTTGGGCTCTAGAGCGTGGGTTCAGTAGTTGTGGTGCGTGGGCTTAGTTGCCCCCTGACATATGGAATCTTCCCGGACCAGGGATTGAACTCATGTCCCTGCACTGGCAGGCAAGTTCTCAACCACTGGACCACCAGGAAAGTCCTGATTCAACTCTTAATAAGGTGGATTTTTGATTGTGAATTAGTTTTTGTCTTTGAAACTAGATTTTTAAGTGACTTGAGAGCAGGCAGGTAATCTACCTCAAATGTCTTTGTACCTTTGAGACTGGGCAGCTTAGGGATGAACACAGATTGTTGGCTCACCACACCTGTTCACCGGTAGACTGAATGCTGTAGGAAGGACCAAATAGCCTCCTCAGAGATTTTGAGCCAGAGAATTTGGGGGCTATGGGACCATTCTCATCAGGGCAAGAACTTCTTAGGAAATTCAGAAATCCTGGAGTCTTGGAGGCATATCACAATGTTGACAGGGATCATGAAGTTAACATTAATATGCACATCAGTGGACATGGGGATGGTGGGTACTAAGATTGAACAGAAAAAAGCTTGAGCTGCCTAAAGGTGTTCAGATTCAGATTTCCATAAACATTTCAGCCAACCACTTCAGGGATTGGTGGATTCAACCTAAGAGCCCAAGTTTGTGGTCCTTAGTCTTGCCAGTAACTCACCTCCATGAGTGGATACTCCACAGGATACTACTGAGATCTGTGAAGGCCATTCTGAAAAACCAGGCTCCAGAAGTGAGCCTCATTCATGTTCCTCCTTGGAAGGCACTGTTTACAGTTTCTTCTCATCCATCAAAAGCTTGATCACACAGACTGGGAGGACTCCTTTAACTCTCAGAAAGTTATTTAAAAGAACAGAAGCTATGTCCTTTTCTTGCCACAATAATCACAGTCCTTTTCATGACTGCCCACCTATTGCCTGTGACATCAAACTTCACTGTCCAGGACTTAATAGGATAACACACTGTCCTCTTGTGTGTTTCCTAGTTATCTTCTCAGAACAGTGATATATATAGTTCATGGAGTTCATCTGACCAATCCACGATCTCTCTTTTAGGGCACACAGTGTACATAAAGACTCAGTTATCTGGGGATAGATGCCAGATTTATCTGAGAGCTGAAGGCTGAACCATCAGAATAGAGAGAATAGAGAGGGCATGAAGGAGTATTTGCTTCCTGTGACTTGGTATCTTTAGTCTCAGGCTCTGCAACCCATGTAGTCAACCAGACACCCTCACCTTAACACTGTGTCACATGAGCTTCTCCTAGACAAATAAAGGTCTGTGATGCCATGCTTGACTTAGGAAACAGGAGGGCTTTGTGATGCAGTCTGCTGGTTTGGTTCTGTGCTCTGTGAGGCAGAGACAATAGGACCACAATTTGGAGGTGTTAGGCTCTAAGACCCTTAAAGCCTAGGAAGCCTAGGAAGAGGGAGGACTAGTAAGGTTTAGATTATGTTGAGCCCTACTTTTATTTTGTGGGATGTTGGATATCCCTTTTATACTTATGGCTCCATCATTATTATTGCATTAATTATTTGGCAAGTGAAAAGGAACCACCAAGATTTAAAGTTGGGACCTAAGAGGAACTGCTGCCAGGTAGGGAAACACTATGACCATGACTGAACCAGTTACGTCTCAGACAAGGTTTTGTCCCTTCACTGTCTCTCATTACCCTTACCCCTGCTTTTTTGTTTTAAATGGAGGAAGTTTCCTGACCGGATCCCAGTACCCCTTCAGATTTGGGTGATCCTTTCAGCTGGGGGACTTTTAGAACCTTGGGTGGCTAAAGTCCTTTGTCTACTAGACCCTTTCTCTTGTCTTATTCTGATTTCCCACAGAACTTGTTCAGGGAATGGGGGTGGAGGTATGGAGTGTGAAGAGCTTTGAAATGAATCAGAAATCAGAAGCGAAAGGAAATGATGGGATGAAAAAGGTAGAGCAGGGAAAAAGGTAGCAGAATGTATAGAATTGAAGCAGAAGAAGTTTGGGACATATTTGTAGGTTTTGTCTCAGTTTAGACATGAAAAGAAGAGGGTGCCCCAACTTCACACTCTCTTTTGTCTTTAAGCGTCACCAGAAAGTCAAACAAAGGGCTAAAGAGAAAACACCAAGAGGTAAAGTCCCAGTCTCTGCTCTGACTTCCCTCCCCCGTATGTATAGAATTGAAGCAGAAGAAGTTTGGGACATATTTGTAGGTTTTGTCTCAGTTTAGACATGAAAAGAAGAGGGTGCCCCAACTTCACACTCTCTTTTGTCTTTAAGCGTCACCAGAAAGTCAAACAAAGGGCTAAAGAGAAAACACCAAGAGGTAAAGTCCCAGTCTCTGCTCTGACTTCCCTCCCCCGGGGGTGAGACTTGCATGGACCCTGGCCCTCAGTGACCCCTGGTGCCAGGCGCTGGGTACTCTAACCATTGCTCCAATTCCCCAAGTTGACAGATGCTCCCAGAAGACTTGTTGGGTGGGAGATGAGAACCTGGGAATGTTCCAGAATTCTCCACCTTTCCCCTGGGAGTGAAGAGGAAGTAGGGGAGATATCCTCAAGTGTGTCGTTTACTAGTTTTATGACCTTGTAGAGGTCATGTCATCTCTGAGTCTTGTTATCCATAAAATGGTGAAGAGCTTTGAAATGAATCAGAAATCAGAAGCGAAAGGAAATGATGGGATGAAAAAGGTAGAGCAGGGAAAAAGGTAGCAGAATGTATAGAATTGAAGCAGAAGAAGTTTGGGACATATTTGTAGGTTTTGTCTCAGTTTAGACATGAAAAGAAGAGGGTGCCCCAACTTCACACTCTCTTTTGTCTTTAAGCGTCACCAGAAAGTCAAACAAAGGGCTAAAGAGAAAACACCAAGAGGTAAAGTCCCAGTCTCTGCTCTGACTTCCCTCCCCCGGGGGTGAGACTTGCATGGACCCTGGCCCTCAGTGACCCCTGGTGCCAGGCGCTGAGTACTCTAACCATTGCTCCAATTCCCCAAGTTGACAGATCCTCCCAGAAGACTTGTTGGGTGGGAAATGAGAACCTGGGAATGTTCCAGAATTCTCCACCTTTCCCCTGGGAGTGAAGAGGAAGTAGGGGAGACATCCTCAAGTGTGTCGTTTACTAGTTTTATGACCTTGTAGAGGTCATGTCATCTCTGAGTCTTGTTATCCATAAAATGGGCATCTGATGATGCTGTCTTAGTCATAGTGTGGTTGTGAAGATAAATGAGAGTAGGTCTAGGAGAGCACATCATACCTGGTAGAGTTGTACCCAGATGTGCCCTCAGAGTGCTGACAGGGGAGGGGGGTTGTCTGCAGTCTCCTGTCATTCAACGCCTTCAACTTCCTGTAGGATGTCCCTGAATTCCTTCCTGTTCCGTGTAACACTGTCTCCTGGTTTCTCAGCTAGGAGACATTCCCGGAAAGAAGCTGACAAGCCATGGGAGCTGCTCTCGATCATGCGAAGGTGATCTCTTGCTCTTTGCAGTCTCCCACCTCCCAGCGTGGCCTGGGGGTGATTTCTGTGTTTGGCCTGGGACAGGGTTGGGCAGAAGGAGAATGGCAGAGAGGGAGCCTGGAGCCTGGAGCCCCTGGGTGAGAGTTGCTGGAGGAGAGGGTGGGGTCAGACGTCTCAGTGGAGAGTGGTCTTCCAGCTGTGCTCTGGGCGAGGCTCACAAAGGTGCTAGAAGTCAGGATTTGACAGAATTTAACTCTATGGTTTTTCTCCCAACCATGAGACAAGGTACCTAGTCAGGAGAATGGATAGTTAAGTACATAAACAAGTCATCATTTTCATATTCTCTTTACAGCTATACCCTTTCAAGGGCAGACCTCTGGACCCTGCTGACATTACCTCTGGTTCTGTCTTCAGGGAGGCTAGTTCCCGGGACAACCCTCAGGCAGGAGCTTGTCATACTATCCCCTTCTTAAGAGCTCTGCAGAATGAGGAATTGGCTCTTGAGAGATGTTGTGTGCATCTCCTAATCCCCAGAATGCAGAGCTCCCACAGGACTTCTAGGGCCCCAAGCGAGGCTGACTCCACGTTCTACCAGGTGATGTCTCTGGTGCTGCCCTATCAGCTAACCATTGGCTCCCCCACCTGCCTGGTTCCCTTCTCCCAATTCAGCTTCTCAGCACAGGTCAGCAGAGAGCTCACCCACCTCCCAGTTTCTCAAGGCCCTGTGTTCCCACCAGTTGTCTGAGACCTTGTCCAGTTTAGCTAGCCCTAACCTGCTGAATGTGTCTGCAGAAAAGCAGTGGCAATAACAGCATGAGGGTAGAAAGCAAGAGCTCACAGGTCTGTCTCAGGCCACACACTGGCAAAGAGGCAGATGTTACTGCGTCAGTAACAAATGATTGCAATGCTTCCCTTCCCAGCCATGGCTGGCTTCCTCAGGAAGGGAGTGTGCGGCGGCTCCTGTGTGCAGACCCCTGCTGCCAAATCTGCAATTCTGTGGCTCTGGAGATTCAGCAGTTGTTATCGAGTGAGACTACGCTGACCACCCCTACTTCATCGGGGCCATCACAGGGCTCCTCTTGCCTAGAGGTTTTGTCCATGTCTAGTCTCTCTTTTGATCAGAGTCAGGAGTCCCTGCCCTTCAAACAGCTTTCACTTCCATCAGCAACCCGCACAGTGTCACAACTAACAAATCAGAAATCTGTAACGCAGTCAGCTGCCAAGTCAGCCACTAAGCCAGCCACCAAGTCTGCCAGTGCAATCAGCATCCGCCAATACTGGGCTGGTCACCAGCAGCTAAGGCAGGAATGTCGAGGGTCAGAGTTGCCCTTGGACGCAGGAGCTCTGTCTTTTTTGAGCCTTGAAGAGCCTAGGATTCCTGTGAACCAGCATGTCAAGAAGAAGAGCAACTCTGAAGGTATGCTGAAGAAACAAGGTCAGTAGCCCTTGAAAATCTGATTCCCTTTCTTTCCCTGAACACGAAGCTCACAAACTTAAAATACCCTATTACCTTGATTCCCTTTGTCTAATGTTCCCATCTCCCCCAGTCGCTGATATATCTTTAAGCATTTGTGTGTAATGCAAGCATTTCTATCTATATCTGAGGGTTCCTGAGATTTTGGAAGATTCCTGTGGCAGCTTATGTCATACCACCCCCAAATTTTCCAATCCTGGGTGGAAACACTACCATTTCTTTCATCATGGATGCTACCTCTAAGGCCTCTGATGAAAAGATGGGCTTTTATCTCCCCTGACCTGAGGTTCATGGGAGGTAAGCCAGTCTACCCAAACTTTCTGTTTTTGAAGGATCCACTGTGGACCCTGTGTAAATATCACTGCAAACAAATCCGAAACCCTGTGATCCTGGCTCTACCCTCTTCCACATTTCAGTTTGTAAGTCGTCTCTGTCCACTGCTTGGGGGATGCACTGAGGCCTGAGTGTGCTGGCTGCAGCAGAACACAGCTGTCTTTCCTTGGTTCCTCTTTTCTGCACATTGAGTCCCTGGTCTACTCCTAAACGTCTTGCCCCAAAAGGCGATCCTGATCTCTTTTTTCCCCCCAATGATTTATTAGTCTCCAGACCGTCTAACATTTCCTCTACCTCAGTTAGACCCACGTTGTTCCCACTCTCCTGAATTTGGGCTTCTTCATTTTTCTATCAGTGAGCCTCTATCAATGTCCCATTTTTTATTCTGGTCAAGTGTGAAGCCTTGTATTTGTCACTTCCACTTCAGTGGCAGCTCCAGCTTCCATGGGGCTTGCTAGCTGTTGCCCAGAGATCTCTGTAGATGTAGCAAACCCTACAGCCTAAGTCCAGAGATGTGTTGAAGCCTATCTCCTGAGACCCAGGGGCCTACCTGTTTGGAGAAGTCCATTTAAAAATCCTCAGGAGCCAAGGTAGTATTTTTATGGAGCATGCCCCGAGCTGCTGGAGTTCCACCTTTAGAAGTGGTTTATTTGGCAATTTAGTTTACCATTGCTGGGGTCTGCCCCAGAAGATCCAGCAGTCCCTCGAGTTGCTCCTTTCCCCTGATGACCAGCAGCCTCTGTCCCAGAGTAGCACACTGACCAGCATGAGAGTCCCCTAGCCTGCCGACCTAGAGACCTGAGGGGATAGTGACCTCTTCTGATCTGTTGTGGCCAGCAGGGCCAGCCCATAGTTGCTTGTCCAGGCCATGGCGATGTTGTAGAGCCATCTTGACTAAAGATGTGAGAAAATCTGCTAGGGGATTGTCCCTACCCACATCTGTTGGAACATCTGCAGTGGTTGGAACCTAAATCACTGGGTCCACAGAACTGCAGGGGCCCTGGAAGCAGCTCAGTTCCCCGCACCCCAGAAAATAAGCCTCTAGACACAGAGGCAGCACTCAGTCCCTACACGGATCAGGAAGTGATACCCTGAATACTCTCAGGCCTGAACCAGCAGCAGTAAGCCTCACCAGATGCTGTTACCAATCACTTTGTTTAGATAACTGCCTGCACCAGCAGGGAGAATAGGGACACAGGGAAGCTCAAAGCTTCAGAGAGCCACAGAGAAGGGGTGCAGTGCCAAATCTCTCTCCATCCAGAGAGACCATTTGCTCTGCCAGGGTTCTATAGGGACACTTTTAAGTTGAACCCCCAAGAGCCCCTGACTTCTCAAATGTATCTCCAGGATCTTTCTCAGGTAAAATTTTAGTTTGGCCAGGATGGTTGCCTTGAGTGAGTAGGGACTAGCAAGATTCTGTCTGGATCTGTAGAGCCACCATCTATCTCCAAACTCTCAGCTTAGTGCCCCTTGTCCGTACCTTCACCAGCATCTCCCTTACCTTGAGTTCCTAGAGCATCCTCCAAGATTCCCTGGGACCAAAGGACTAGATGAGAACGGTGTTTAAGGCTGTTAGAGCAAGATGAATGACCTCACCCACACAAGGATTCCTGGGAATGCCGTGTCTGGAAGTGTTCAGGGCTTAAAGGGCCAGACCTTACAGGACCAATTTGCTGTTCCACAGTTTGCATTTAAAGGACCCACATATTTTTCAGATGGAAACTTTGCAGGGCCAAAATTTATAGGGCCACCCTTTCTAGGGGCAAGAGCTGCAGGGTCTGGTAAAGACAGCTCATACTCACAAGAGCCCTATCCTTCCAGAAGCTGTAGAAGCCGACCTGGGAAATAAGCTGAAGCATTTGACACACTGGATTAACCCTGACACGAAAGGTCAAGGGCATAAGGAATGCATTCTCCACCGTAAGGATGAGAAAGCGGCCAAAACCAAGACAAAAAAGGCTGAGAAGAGTCCAGCTCCCACCAAACGCCCCATGAAGGGAGCTAAGTTGGAGAGGGAGGAGGGCTTCTTTGACGCACTCCAGTGCCTGGACAGTGAGTTCCAGCGACAGTCTGTGCAGTCTGGCCAGTCCTGTTTCCTGCCCCTCTCCAGTGGCAGCTCCAGGCACAGTCCTCTGCTGACCCGTGCCACTCAGCCAGAAAATCCATCCCATGTCTCAGTTTGCACCTCAGCAAAAGGCACTTGTCTACCCCAGGAGAGTACCCAGTCCAGGAAGAAGGAGCTCAGAGGTTCCCAGACTTCTGCATCCTCCTGAAAAGGCTGTCATCATCATTTCCATTAATATTCTGGTGAGGCAGGACCCTCTCCAAATAAACTCTATTCCTTTAAGCAAAGAAACACCTGTTTGTGCCTCCTTGTTTTCAGTGTGGTATGTGATGGAGAGAGTAGAGGAGTTAGATCATACACCCTATGTAGTATAGGAGCTTAAGCCCATTTCACAGGTAGGTAAGCATTCCAGCTGACTCTTCCAGCTCCACCCTGGACTGTGGATAGAGGGACCTGAGCACAGAAGGAAGACCCGTATCTAAGGTACGCTGGAGGTAAAGTTCACGCTTGACTTCTGTCCTGGCTTCCCTGCTGACTTTGAGCCCCAGAGGAGCAAATTGTGCGTGATGATAGTACAAGAAGTGATAGCTAGGAATCCAGTGCATTTTTGGCACAGTTCGTTGATAACTACTATATATTCCCACAATCTGGAGGGAAGACTTTTAGAGGAGTGTTGGAGTGCTTCTTCTTTGAGGAGGTGCTTTGTGTTTATCAAAAGCACATAGCTAATATGACGGATGTCAGAAGCAAACTATAGAATCTCCCCTCTGCGCCTTGTTGTTATTGATTGGATTTTTTTTTTTTTTTTTTAGAGGTAACCTGTCTGGCAGCTTGCTATAGCTCTCTTGCCTCTTTGACCCTCATTGCCTTTCAGTTGCATGGAATAAATGCCTCCTAGAAGGAAAATCAGTTGATGATAATGTCCCCAAAGAGTCACAATAAAAATGACTTTGAGAATCATCTTACATTCAGCAATTAAAATATTTGAGTACTTACTGGATGCCAGAAACAATGTCAGACACAGCAGTCACCTAAACACAGGCCTCGCCTCCATGGAGATCATTATCTTATGCAGTAGACAGTCTCACATGCCCAAATTGTCAAATTAGAACTGTATATACTTGGATATCCAGTATTTATTTCAGAAATGAACTGATTCCTCATACCACCACCACCACCCAATCACACATACCAGACCTGCTGCCACATCAGTTAATGGCACCTTTCTCTTGCTAGTTGTTGAGGCCAAAATATTGGTGCCATCTGTGACTTTTGCTTCTAAAAAGTCTGCTTTTGGTCTATCAATAAATCCTATTGTTTCTACCTTCAAAATTCAAACAACAATTCCTTCTTGTCTCCTCTGCTGCTACCAATACCAATAGTTTCCTAATCTGCTTCTTCCTGAAACCATATGTCCAGCAGTCTATTCTCCACACAGTGCACATGGAGGGCCCTGGCTGGAGAAAGAGAGAGAGAAATGGAGAGAGATGTATAACGATGGGACCAGATGAGGTCACTAAAGGAATGAGTATAAATGAAGGAGAGGTCTAAAGACTGGGCTCTGGGATGTTCCAGTGTTAGGAAATTGGGAAGAAAAAGAGGAACAAGTAAGCAGAGGAAACTAAAAAGCAGAAGCCAGGGAGGAAGGAGGAAATCTGGAAGAGTGTGGCGTCCTGGCATATTACAAGGAGAAAATGATCAACTGCAATAAAAGTTGTGAATTGGCCAAGTAAGATGAGGATGCAGCGTTCCCATTAGATTTAGCAACACTAATGGCCTTGAGAAAAGCATACTCACCTGTGATGGAGGTGAAGGCATGACTGGAGTGGATTTAAGAGCGAATGAAATGAGAGTAATTGGTGATAGCAAGTGTAATCAGTTCCTTCAAAGAGGTTTGTTCCACGGAGGTGCAGACAAATGGGGAGAAGGCTGTAGATAAACCCCAGAGAGAGTTTTTATTTTTTAAAAATGAAAGACATAACATGTTGGATGTTGAGAGAAAGCATGAAATCAAGGAGAGATAAACTGATGATGCGGGGAAAACTGCCGGAAACCATGAGGTGGTGTAGAGGTGAGGAGATGGCAGTGAATGCCCAAGTCCAGGAGATGATCTTGGAGAAAACAGACACTTTGCTGGTGGTTAGTTAGAGAAGGAAGCCTTGAGGTGAGACTTTGTGTATTAAGAGGAGGAAGGTTGCTGTCACATGTAATGGAGTTTTGGCAATGACTCCAAAGGCTAAGTGAGGAGCTGGCAAGGTGCCGTGGTTGGGGTGGAAGGAGTGGTATGGAGAGCCAAAGCTGAAGCAGACTAGAAGCAGATCCTGGAAGTCACTGCAGCAAGTTTCTGTTAGGGCCTGAGGATTTGGTGGCCACCTGAAGGCCAGGTGGGTATGGAAAGGTGGTGGTGGTTGGACATATTCTTGGAACACAAGCAATAAGGAAAGATCACAGAGTAACTCCAGATGCCTAGAACATGAGGAAAAGGATGGGCCTAGGGACACAGGAAGGGGGCAGGTGTGGTATAGATGTTTTTCTGGAACTCTCTTGCTTTTTCGATGATCCAGTGGATGTTGGCAATTTGATCTCTGATTCCTCTTCCTTTTCGAAAACCAGCTTGAACATCAGGAAGTTTACAGTTCACGTATTGGTGAAGCCTGGCTTGGAGAATTTTGAGCATTACTTTACTAGCATGTGAGATAAGTGCAATTGTGTTGTAGCTTGAGCATTCTTTGGCATTGCCTTTCTTTGGGATTGGAATGAAAACTGACCTTTTCCAGTCCTGTGACCACTGCTGAGTTTTCCAGATTTGCTGACATATTGAGTGCAGCACTTTCACAGCATCATCTTTCAGGATTTGAAACAGCTGAACTGGAATTCCATCACTTCCACTAGCTTTGTTCATAGTGATGCTTCCTAAGGATCACCTGACTTCACATTCCAGGATGTCTGGCTCTAGGTGAGTGATCACACTGTCATGATTATCCGGGTCGTGAACATCTTTTTTTGTACAGTTCTTCTGTGTATTCTTGCCACCTCTTCTTAATATCTTTTGCTTCTATTAGGTCCGTACCATTTCTGTCCTTTATTGAGCCCATCTTTGCATGAAATGTTCCCTTGGTATCTCTAATGTTCTTGAAGAGATCTCTAGTCTTTCCCATTCTGTTGTTTTCCTCTATTTCTTTGCATTGATCACTGAGGAAGGCTTTCTTGTCTCTCCTTGCTATTCTTTGGAACTCTGCATTCAAATGGGTATATCTTTCCTTTTCTCCTCTGCTTTTCACTTCTCTTCTTTTCACAGGTATTTGTAAGACCTCCTCAGACAGCCATTTTGCTTTTTTGCATCTCTTTTTCTTAGGGATGGTCTTGAATCCTGTCTCCTGTACAATGTCACGAACTTCATTCCATAATTCATCAGGCACTCTGTCTATCAGATCTAGTCCCTTAAATCTATTTCTCACTTTGACTGTATAATCATAAGGGATTTGATTTAGGTTATACCTGAATGGTCTAGTGGTTTTCCCCACTTTCTTCAATTTCAGTCTGAATTTTGCAATTGAGCTAATGATGGAAGAAACTGGATGAGCAGGTCCATCAGATGGACTCTAAAGTCTAATAAATTGTTTTTGAATCCTAGGTCCAGTGCACATTTGATATATAGTGGGCCAGTCTCTTAACTCACTGAGCCTCAGTGTTCTAAACTCTATAACGGGCCTATTAATAAATAGTATCTATCTCCTAATGTTGTGTGAGGATTAAATTTGATTCCAGTAAAACCTCTAACAAGTGGGCCACAATAGCAAGTGCCTAGTAAAGGGAATCATTATTAATAAATGTCCCAATTATTACTGCAGATGCTCAGCCCTTGTATTACAGATCTGTGTGAATGGAAGAACTGGAAGAGGCATTGGACACTTTCGCATCCAACTTCAGTCAACTTCTTCACCCTCTGAGCCTCCGTCTCTCTCATCTATAATAAAGGGATGAAAATAGTATCTATTTTATTAGCAAATATTGTATATTGGATATTTGAAAGTGAAAGTGTTAGTCACTCAGTCATGTCTGACTCTTTGCAATCCCATGGATTGTAGCCTGCCAGGATCCTCTGTCCCTAAAATTTTCCAGGCAAGAATACTGGAGTGGGTTGCCATTCTTTTCTCCAGGGGATCTTCCCGACCCAAGAATCAAACCCAGGTTTCCTACATTGTGGGCAGATTCTTTACTATCTGAGTACTTCCCTACTTTCCACTAGGGAAGCCCTGTTGGATATTTAATATTAGATAATGTTTGATATTATAGACATGAAATATTCTTCATAGATAAAGAACTGAGTTCAGGGCCTGACAAACAGGAAACACTCAATAACTGTTAGCTGCCCTGAGAGGATGATGAGGGATCTTCCTTTTTCCTTCTCTTTGCCTTGGCACATACTGGTCACACTCTCTGGGAGCCCTCCCTTTTCTTGTGTACCTGTTAAACCCCTGCCCACCTTTACCGAATGGGAGCTATGATACTATTTTTAAATTAGTGCTTTATTAACTGGCTCACTTTGCAGATCTGGAAATTGAGGCTCTGAGAAGGGAAGCAACTTGTCCAGGAGCACACAAGTGTCTATATGAGAACTCAGTCTAATCCTGAGGGGTCTCCTAACAGAATTGGAAAGGCTAAGGATGCTTTCTTTTTTCAGTTTTATCAAGATATCATTGGCATACATCACTGCCTAAGTGTAAGGTGTACAGTATGCTGACTGACTTACGTATAGTATTTGAAACAGCTGAACTGGAATTCCATCACTTCCACTAGCTTTGTTCATAGTGATGCTTCCTAAGGATCACCTGACTTCACATTCCAGGATGTCTGGCTCTAGGTGAGTGATCACACTGTCATGATTATCCGGGTCGTGAACATCTTTTTTTGTACAGTTCTTCTGTGTATTCTTGCCACCTCTTCTTAATATCTTTTGCTTCTATTAGGTCCGTACCATTTCTGTCCTTTATTGAGCCCATCTTTGCATGAAATGTTCCCTTGGTATCTCTAATGTTCTTGAAGAGATCTCTAGTCTTTCCCATTCTGTTGTTTTCCTCTATTTCTTTGCATTGATCACTGAGGAAGGCTTTCTTGTCTCTCCTTGCTATTCTTTGGAACTCTGCATTCAAATGGGTATATCTTTCCTTTTCTCCTCTGCTTTTCACTTCTCTTCTTTTCACAGGTATTTGTAAGACCTCCTCAGACAGCCATTTTGCTTTTTTGCATCTCTTTTTCTTAGGGATGGTCTTGAATCCTGTCTCCTGTACAATGTCACGAACTTCATTCCATAATTCATCAGGCACTCTGTCTATCAGATCTAGTCCCTTAAATCTATTTCTCACTTTGACTGTATAATCATAAGGGATTTGATTTAGGTTATACCTGAATGGTCTAGTGGTTTTCCCCACTTTCTTCAATTTCAGTCTGAATTTTGCAATAAGGAGTTCATGTCTGAACTACAGTCAGCTCCTGGTCTTGTTTTTGCTGACTGTATAGAGCTTCTCCATCATTGGCTGCAGAGAATCAATCTGATTTTGGTGTTGACCATCTAGTGATGTCCATGTTTGTATGTAGCACATCTTTATCCATTCATCTGTCAGTGGATGTATTGGCTATTGTATTGGCTATATTAAACAGCAATGCAGTGAACGTTGGGGTGCATGTATTCTTTCAAATTATGTTTTTATCTGGATATATTTTCAAGAGTGGGATTGCTAGATCATATGGTAGCTCTAATTTTAGTCTCTTAAGAAACATCAATACTGTTCTCCATAGTGGCTATACCAGTTTACATTCCTGCCCACAGTGTAGGAGGGCACCCTTTGCTCCACACCCTCTATAGCATTTATTGTTTGTAGACTTTTTGATGATGGCCATTTTGACTGGTGTGGGGTGATATTTCATTGTAGTTTTGATTTGTATTTTTCTAATAATTAGTGATGTTGAGTACCTTTTCATTTGTCTTCTTTGGAGAATTGTCTATTCTAGTACTCTTGCCTGGAAAATCCCATGGATGGAGGAGCCTGGTAGGCTGCAGTCCACGGGTTTGCACAGAGTCTGACACGACTGAAGTGACTTAGCAGCGGCAGCAGCAGCCCATCTTTTGATTGAGTTGTTTTGTTGACATTGAGTTGCATAAGCTGTTTGTAAATTTTGGAGATTAATTCCATGTCTGTTGCATCTTAAATATTTTCTCCCATTCTGTGGGTCGTCTTTCATTTGCTTATGGTTTCCTTTGCTGTGCAAATACTTTTGAGTTTAAGTCTCATTTGTTAATATTTTTTTGTTTCTAGCTTTTTTGCTTAGCATAGTGCATTCAAAGTTCATCCATGTTGTAACAAGTATTAGAATTCAGTTACTTTTTATGGTTAAATAATAGTCCATTGTATGTATATATTGCATTTGTTTATCTGTTTATACATCGATGGATGTTTGGGTTGGCTCCACCTTGTTGTTATTGCAAAATTGCTGAGACTGAATGTTGATGAGCAAGTATCTATTTGGGCCCCTGTTTTCGATTCCTTTGGGTATATACTTAGGCATGGAATTGCTGGATTATATGGTAATTCTATATTTAACTTTCAGAGAAACTACCACCAAATTGTTTTCCACAGAAAATTCACCATTTTGCATTCCCACCAGCAATGTACAAGGGTTCTGGTTTTTCCACATCATCGTCAACATGTTTTTCCTTTTTTTTAAAAAAAATAATCATCATTGTCATGGGTTTGGAATGGTATGTCACTGTGACTTTGATTTGCATTCCTCTAATGGAAAAGGTCAGTTTTCATTCCAATCCAAAGAAAGGCAATGCCAAAGAATGCTCAAACTACCGCACAGTTGTACTCATCTCACGTGCTGCTAGAGTAATGCTCAAAATTCTCCAAGCCAGGCTTCAGCAATACGTGAACCGTGAACTTCCTGATGTTCAAGCTGGTTTTCGAAAAGGCAGAGGAACCAGAGATCAAACTGCCAACATCCGCTGCATCATGGAAAAAGCAAGAGAGTTCCAGAAAAACATCTATTTCTGCTTTCTTGACTATGCCAAAGCCTTTGACTGTGTGGATCACAATAAACTGTGGAAAATTCTGAAAGAGATGGGCATACCAGACCACCTGACCTGCCTTTTGAGAAATCTGTATGCAGGTCAGGAAGCAACAGTTAGAACTGGACATGGAACAACAGACTGGTTCCAAATAGGAAAAGGAGTACGTCAATGCTGTATATTGTCACCCTGCTTATTTAACTTATATGCAGAGTACATCATGAGAAATGCTGGGCTGGAAGAAACACAAGTTGGAGTCCGGATTGCAGGGAGAAATATCAATAATCTCAGATATGCAAATGACACCTCCCTTATGGCAGAAAGTGAAGAGGAAATAAAAAGCCTCTTGATGAAAGTGAAAGTGGAGAGTGATAAAGTTGACTTAAAGCTCAACATTCAGAAAACGAAGATCATGGCATCTGGTCCCATCACTTCATGGGAAATAGATGGAGAAACAGAGAAAACAGTGTCAGAGTCAGACACGACTGAGCAACTGAACTGAATGACTAATGATGTTGAACATCTTAATATCTATTTGTATATCTCTTAAAGCTCAACATTCAGAAAACGAAGATCATGGCATCTGGTCCCATCACTTCATGGGAAATAGATGGAGAAACAGAGAAAACAGTGTCAGAGTCAGACACGACTGAGCAACTGAACTGAATGACTAATGATGTTGAACATCTTAATATCTATTTGTATATCTTCTTTGGAGAATTGTCTGTTGAAGTCCATTGCCCATTTTTGAACTGGGTTTTTCGTTTGTTGTTGGTTGCTGCTGCTGCTGCTGCTAAGTCGCGTCAGTCGTGTCCGACTCTGTGCGACCCCAGAGACGACAGCCCACCAGGCTCCCCCGTCCCTGGGATTCTCCAGGCAAGAACACTGGCGTGGGTTGCCATTTCCTTCTCCAGTGCATGAAAGTGAAAAGTAAAAGTGAAGTCGCTCAGTCGTGTCTGACTCTTCGCGACCCCATGGACTGAAACCTACCAGGCTCCTCCGTCCATGGGATTTTCCAGGCAAGAGTACTGGAGTGGGGTGCCACTGCCTTCTCCTGTTGTTGGTTAACCACTAGTAATTTTATTGTCTCCATAGTTTTGCCTTTGTTCAAGCTTCATATAGTTGGAATCATATGGAATGTACCTTTTCAGATTTGCTTCTTTCACTTCAGTTCAGTCGCTCAGTCATGTCCGACTCTGCGACCCCTTGAATCGCAGATTAACCACTAGTAATTTTATTGTCTCCATAGTTTTGCCTTTGTTCAAGCTTCATATAGTTGGAATCATATGGAATGTACCTTTTCAGATTTGCTTCTTTCACTTCAGTTCAGTCGCTCAGTCATGTCCGACTCTGCGACCCCTTGAATCGCAGCACGTCAGGCCTCCCTATACATCACCAACTCCAGGAGTTCACTCAAACTCATGTCCATCGAGTTGGTGATGCCATCCAGCCATCTCATCCTCTGTCGTTCCCTTCTCCTCCTATTGGCATAGTCAAGAAAGCAGAAATAGATGTTTTTCTGGAACTCTCTTGCTTTTTTGATTATCCAGTGGATGTTGGCAATTTGATCTTTGGTTCTTCTTCCTTTTCGAAAACGAGCTTGAGCATCTGGAAGTTCACAGTTCACGTATTGGTGACACTTGGCTTGGAGAATTTTGAACATTACTAGCGTGTGAGATGAGTGCAGTTGTGTGGTAGCTTGAGCATTCTTTGGCGTTGCCTTTCTTTGGGATTGGAATGCAAACTGACCTTTTCCAGTCCTGTGACCACTGCTGAGTTTTCCAAATTAGCTGGCATATTGAGTGCAGCACTTTCACAGCATCATCTTTCAGGATTTGAAATAGCTCAATTGGAATTCTATCACCTCCACTAGCTTTGTTCGTAGTGATGCTTCCTAAGGATCACCTGACTTCACATTCCAGGATGTCTGGCTCTAGGTGAGTGATCACACCATCATGATTATTTGGGTCGTTAAGGTCTTTTTTGTATAGTTCTTCTGTGTATTCTTGCCACCTCTTCTTAATATCTTCTGCTTCTGTTAGGTCCGTACCATTTCTGTCCTTTATTGAGCCCATCTTTGCATGAAATGTTCCCTTATCTCTGATTTTCTTGAAGAGATCTCTAGTTTTTCCCATTCTGTTGTTTTCCTCTATTTCTTTGCATGATCGCTGAGGAAGGCTTTCTTATCTCTCCTTGCTATTCTTTGGAACTCTGCATTCAGATGCTTATATCTTTCCTTTTCTCCTCTGCTTTTTCTTCTCTTCTTTTCACTGCTATTTGTAAGGCCTCCTCAGACAGTCATTTTGCTTTTTTGCATTTCTTTTCCATGAGGATGGTCTTGATTCCTGTCTTCTGTACAATGTCACGAACCTCCGTCCATAGTTCATCAGGCACTCTATCTATCAGATCTAGTCCCTTAAATCTATTTCTCACTTCCACTGTATAATCATAAGGGATTTGATTAGGTCATACCTGAATGGTCTAGTGGTTTTCCCTACTTTCTTCAATTTAAGTCCAAATTTGGCAATAAAGAGTTCATGATCTCAGCCACAGTCAGCTCCCAGTCTTGTTTTTGCTGAATGTATAGAGCTTCTCCATCTCTGGTTGCAAAGAATATAATCAATCTGATTTCGGTATTGACCATCTGGTGATGTCCCTCTGTAGAGTCTTCTCTTGTGTTGTTGGAAGAGGGTGCTTGCTATGACCAGTGCGTTCTCTTGGCAAAATTCTATTAGCCTTTGCCCTGCCTCATTCTGTACTCCAAGGCCAAATTTGCCTGTCAACCAGGTTTTTCTCGACTCCCTACTTTTGCATTCCAGTCCCCTATAATGAAAAGGACATCTTTTTTGTGTGTCAGTTCTAAAAGGCCTTGTAGGTCTACATAGAACCGTTCAGCTTCAGCTTCTTCAGTGTTAGTGGCTGGGGCATAGGCTTGGGTTACCGTGATATTGAATGGTTTGCCTTGGAAACGAACAGAGATCATTCTGTCGTTTTGTCGTTCTTTCACTTCGCGATATATATTTCCTCCATGTCTTAAATGGCTTGATAGCTCATTTCTTTTTTAATGCTGAGTAATATTCCATTGTATAGATTTACCACAGTTTGATTATTCATTCAGCTATTGGAAGATATATTGGCTGTATATATTTATGTTTTTAATCTTTTCAGTGATCTGTACTTTGTAATTTTCCTACATTACAAATTAACTATATTCTTCTTTATATAATTTTTTAAAATCTCAGGGTTGGCAACATGATGGCTTCTTTTAGTTTTACATATAACATTCTGTGACTCAGAAGACATTGCTTTATTGCCCTGGGTTCAGTTTCCATGTCTATTAATGAATATTGGAACAGAGAGTTACCGAGTTCCCTGTCTGTCATAAGCATCTAGAATGATCATGTTTATTTTAAAATTCATTTAAAAGTCCGTGGACCTAATTGCAGCATCCATTGATAGGACATTAGCCATGAGGCAGTGGAGGAGTATGGGTGTATGTGTAAATGTTTTATAGACTTCATGTAGGAATTTCTTGAACTGAAAGGCTGGACCTGTAGTCCACAGACACTGCCCACAGGCTTCATGCACACAGGCTGTGAAAGCCCCCAACTTACAGCAAAAGGAACCGGCACTCTACACACAAGAAAGAGAGTGCAAAACCCAGCCCTTCACCATGGACCTTTCTCATGATCAGTTACTATTTCCACGGCCACCATGTTTTCCTCAGAAACCTTCTGTGATATGTTTTTCACATTTTTTTAAATTGTGACCCACAGTAAGAAATATAGTTTATGATGTGGTCCTCTAAACACAGTTATAAACATGTGTTCAGAGATCTATAACTGAACTCAATTTTTTATGGAGCAATCCTAATTTTACTACATGTGATTTTCCCTGATATTTTCTAACCTCTCTATCCTGGTTCATTAAAACAATCCTGATTGTGACTCTCTAAAATGATTTCATGACTTCCTAATGGGTCTGGACTTGTAATTTGAAAAACATAGCCTTAGGATCATTATACATTTTTGATTAGTGAACTATAGTATTGTCTTTTTTTAATTTTTGCTCTTTATTATTTATTTATTTATTTTTTACTTTACAATACTGTATTGGTTTTGCCATACTTTGACATGAATCTGCCATGGGTGTACATGAGTTCTCAACCCTGAACCCCCCTCTCACCACCCTCCCCATATCATCTCTCTGGGTCATCCCAATATCTTTTGATTTAAATATAGTTACCTCTAAAAGACAAGGGCAACACTGTGGGCTAAGGTATGCTTTCCCTTCGACTGGAGTGATGTGAGCACAGAATTCTCAAGCTTGTTTTTAGAATCTGTGTGGTTGGAAGTTCTAGCAGATCTGTTCTGATACTCATATGCCTTTGGCTGAAGAAAACCCTGCTTTGCATAAGAGGCTGATTCTCTTGTGGACATATGTAAAAGCATATTTATTGGAGTACTGTTTTTAGTGATTTAAAGGAAAAAAAACCTCAATAGGAATAGGAAGTGTAGAGCAATGATTATTAAATGGTGAACTGGCTGGATCCTAGGCAGGTGGGAAGTGTATGTAAGAAACTTAAGAAAGAGAGGGAGAAATGAATGGGCTGAAAAAGCATATCCATTATATTATGTGTGTTTATGTTTAGAAAACAAATATTAAAAAGCCATTACCTCCCCATCCCTTTTTGGTAACAGACTATAAAACAGCAAAGGTTTACGGTATCTTCTTGGTTTGAGGGGGATACATAGAAGTTACTAGTTTTCTAAATAGTTTCTGGAAAGTCCCTTCCCGGAGTTATAGCAAAAGTTTTAGGTAATAGACGATAAGATCCTTATGATAAAAAATTGAGAAACACTGTTCAAAGACCTGGGAAAACATACTTGAAAAAAATTTTAAGAATGATTCCTTAGAAGAAAATCAATAAAATATGCATTTGGTTCTTATTGACTTTTTCATACAACACAGTAAGAGTTATTGAACAACAGCCAACCAATTAGGAGGGTTATTCTGTAAGTGAACTGACTCATTAATAGTGTATCAGCAAACTAACCACAGGTACTTCCTAATACATTGTAGTCTTGCTGCAACAATTATTCTCTAAGGATGACAAGAATCACTATTTAGCTATACTTGGTTGTTAGTCAGTGGCTTCAGAAATCTGTTTTTAGAGGAATTTTGGTGAACTAGAGCCACCATCCACCAATAAAGCAAACTATCCTCATACACACACACAAACACACCTTGAAACTTCCCAGCCCTGACCATAGGCTCTAAGAACCTTTCTGTTCCTTTTACCTGAGATGGCTCCATTTTCTTGGCCAATATTTTTCCCTCTAAAGGCAGAAAATGTAAAATAAAACTTTAAACAAATACATGCAAATCCAAATAACCTCAGGTCATTTTTAAATTGATGTGGCTTAGACTTTGAGAGTAAATTGTGAGGGGACAACAGATGACATGGTTGTCTATGTAGAAAATCTAAAGAATTGACAAACTGGAACCAATAAGTGATTATTGCAAGGTTGTAGGACATAAGGTTAATACAGAAAGCTCATTGCTTTCCTGTATGCCAGTAATGAACATGTGGAATTTGAAATTAAAAACTAATTCCTTTAGCACCTCCAAAAATTACTTAGATATAAATCTAACAGAATAAATTTAAGATATATATGAGGAAAATGATAAAACTCTGATGAACAATACCAAAGAAAAGCCAAATATATAGAGACATTCCATATTCAAGGAAAGGAAGACTCAGTGTTATCAAGATGTCAGTTCGTGCCGATTGTTCTATAGAGTCAATATAATCCCAATCAAAATCCCAACAAGTTGTTTTGTGAATATCAACAAACTGATTCTAAAGCTGAAATGGGGAAACAGAAGACCCAGAATAGCTAACCCAATTTTGAAGAAGAATAAAGCCAGCGAGGCAGAAAGTGGGCAAAAAGTATAACAGGGCCATCTTATTGGCTGTTATGAGGTAGAGGAAATAAGATGACAACATGAATCTTCCCTTGTTAATGTTTCAGCCAAAAAACTGCCTATGTGTTTGTAAGATAGTAAAATATACATGGCAACTTGGGTTGTATGGCAGTGTATATTAAAAGAAACATGTATATTCTCTGCAGAGAACTTGCTTATTTATAATGGCAAACTTTGTGGGTAGGTATTGCTCTGCCACAATAGAAGGGAAAGAGAGAATCAGAATGTGGTTTAGGAACACCTCTCTGTAAAGAAAAATTACTGAGAAAGTCTGAGGAGGAGCCTCCTAATCAGTAGCAACCCGATGTTATGTTAAATGCAAATATAAAAGAAGAGTCTTTGCTTTCATTTGATTCTTGACATGAGAATGACAGCTGTTGGGGAAAAGACTCTAAATAACAGTGATCTCATGAAAAATGAGAAGACTTCATTAGGCAAAAACAAAGCAAAAATAAATAGAGTTCTGGCAAGAGAACTTACTGGTCATAGCAAACACCCTCTTCCAACAACACAGGAGAAGACTCTACACATGGACATCACCAGGTGGTCAACACCGAAATCAGATTGATTATCTTCTTTGCAGTCAAAGATGGAGAAGCTCTATACTGTCAGCAAAAACAAGACCAGGAGCTGACTGTGGCTCAGACATGAACTCCTTATTGCAAAATTCAGACTGAAATTGAAGAAAGTGGGGAAAACCACTAGACCATTCAGGTATAACCTAAATCAAATCCCTTATGACTATACAGTCAAAGTGAGAAATAGATTTAAGGGACTAGATCTGATAGACAGAGTGCCTGATGAACTATGGATGGAGGTTCGTGACATTGTACAGGAGACAGGATCAAGACCATCCCCATGGAAAAGAAATGCAACAAAGCAAAATGGCTGTCTGAGGAGGTCTTACAAATACCTGTGAAAATAAGAGAAGTGAAAAGCAGAGGAGAAAAGGAAAGATATACCCATTTGAATGCAGAGTTCCAGAGAATAGCAAGGAGAGACAAGAAAGCCTTCCTCAGCGATCAATGCAAAGAAATAGAGGAAAACAACAGAATGGGAAAGACTAGAGATCTCTTCAAGAACATTAGAGATACCAAGGGAACATTTCATGCAAAGATGGGCTCAATAAAGGACAGAAATGGTACGGACCTAACAGAAGCAGAAGATATTAAGAAGAGGTGGCAAGAATACACAGAAGAACTATACAAAAAGATTATGACCTAAATATGGTGTGATCACTCACCTGGAGCCAGACATCCTGGAATGCGAAGTCAAGTGGGCTTTAGGAAGTATCACTACAAACAACGCTAGTGGAGGTGATGGCATTCCAGTTGAACTGTTTCAAATCCTGAAAGATGATGTGATTAAAGTGTTGCACTCAATATGCCAGTCAATTCGGAAAACTCAGCAGTGGCCACAGGACTGGAAAAGGTCAGTTTTCATTCCTATCCCAAAGAAAGGCAATGCCAAAGAATGTTCAAACTGCCACATGCTGCTGCTGCTGCTGCTGCTAAGTCGCTTCAGTCGTGTCCGACTCTGTGCGACCCCATGGACTGCAGCCCACCAGGCTCCTCCATCCATGGGATTTTCCAGGCAAGAGGACTGGAGTGGGGTGCCATTGCCTTCTCCAATTGCACTCATTTCACATGCTAAGTAACACTCAAAATTCTTCAAGCCAGGCTTCAACAGTACATGAAACGAGAACTTCCAGAAATCAAGCCGAATTTAGAAAAGGCAGAGAAAGCAGAGATCAGATTGCCAACATCTGCTGGATCATCAAAAATGCAGAGAGTTCCAGAAAAACATCTACTTCTGCTTTATTACTCCAAAGGCTTTGACTGTGTGGATCACAATAAACTGTGGAAAATTCTGAAAGAGATGGGAATACCAGACCACCTGACCTGCCTCCTGAGAAATCTGTATGCAGGCCAAGAAGCAACAGTTAGAACTGGACATGGAACAACAGACTGGTTCCAAATTGGGAAAGGAGTACATCAAAGCTGTATATTGTCACCCTGCTTATTTAACTTCTATGCAGAGTACATCATGCAAAATGCCAGGCTGGATGAAGCACAAGCTGGAATCAAGATTGCCGGGAGAAATATTGATAACCTCAGATATGCAGATGACACCACCCTTATGGCAGAAAGTGAAGAGGAACTAAAGAACCTCTTGATGAAAGTGAAAGAGGAGAGTGAAAAAGTTGGCTTAAAGCTCAACATTCAGAAAACTAAGATCATGGCATCTGGTTCTGTCACTTCATGGCAAGTAGATGGGGAAACAATGGAAACAGTGAGAAACTTTATTTTTCTGGGCTCTAAAATCACTGCAGATGGTGACTGCAGCCATAAAATTAAAAGATTTTTGCTCCTTGGAAGAAAAGCTATGACCAACCTAGAGAGCATATTAAAAAACAGAGAGATTACTTTGTCGACAAAGGTCCATATAGGCAAAGCTATGGTTTTTCCAGTAGTCATGTATGGATATGAGAATTGAACTATAAAGAAAGCTGAGCATTGAAGAATTGATGCTTTTGAACTGTGGTGTCGGAGAAGGCTCTTGAGAGGCCCTTGGACTGCAAGGAGATCCAACCAGTCCATCCTAAAGGAAATCAGACTGATGTTGAAGCTGAAACTCCAATACTTTGGCCGTCTGATGTGAAGAACTAACTCACTGGAAAAGACCCTGAAGCTGTGAAAGGTTGAAGGCAGGGGGAGAAGGAGACGACAGAGGATGAGATGGTTGGATGGCATCTCCAACTCAATGGACATGGATTTGAACAAGCTCCAGGAGTTGGTGATGGACAGGGTGGCATGATATGCTGCAGTCTGTAGTTCGCAGAGTTGGACATGACTGAGCAACTGAACTGAAGTGAACTGATACATATTTCCAATGCTGCTTTTCTGCACAGCTGCAGAATGGCTCAGAAATGGTGATCCATACTTCAGTGTGTGAGTTAAGAGGGTGGAGCTGGGAGTCAAAGGAAGCCAAGGCAGCTAGAATTCACAGTGCAGATTATCTGAGAAGAGAGGGCTGGATATAGAGAGAACTCTTGGGATAGGAAGAAGTGAAGTGAAGTGAAGTCACTCAGTCATGTCTGACTCTTTGTGACCCCGTGGACTGTAGCCCGCTCAGGCTTCTCTGTCCAAGGGATTCTCCAGGCAAGAATACTGGAGTGGGTTGCCATTTAGGTCTGCCTCACATGTGCAGCCGAGGATTGGTCAGAATATGCATCTGAGAAAAGTACCAGAGGAAGGGTTAAAAAAAACTCCTGAAAAAATATAAGGGCATAGTATTCAGAGGTCACATGCAGAGGCAGATAGAGAGTCTATTCCAACAGTTAAAATAGAAAACTTCGTAATAACTAGGGCATAGGGTAGAGTACCAAGAAAGGCCCTACCTCAGTAGTAAGTAAAAATCCTGGACTAAATGTTGATGACTAATGAGGCTTCTGAGGAATACCTGAAAGAATCAAACTGTTTCCAAGTAACTTAACTGAATTGCAAAACAAAGCTCAAGAATATTTATAGAGAAAAGCAGTGGACTGGGAGTCTCTAAGCCTTTGTTCTCCCATGGGAACACCAAAAAACTTCCAGAAACTGGTATAAAATCCTTATAAAAACTATGGAAAATTGTCAAAAGGCTATAACAACCAAGCAAATATTCAATCAAGAAAAGTCACATTCAAAGCAGTAAAATATTTCATGATGTTTGTACTTTCTGCCCCACTCCCCTTCTCAGTGCAGTGTGGTTTTGGTGTAGAGGAAGTGGCAGCCCAATACACAGTTCCCTCCCTTGAAACAAAGGGAGCAGTTGTTCATTCACCAAGTCATGTCTGACTTGAGCAGAGCAGTCCTTATTTGAATGTTCTGACTATCTTAGGGCTGCCTAAGGCATTGGGCTCTATATCCTCTACTTCAGATCTTAGAGAGAAATGGTGGATACTGCTCATGAAAGTTATAAGGGGACTACAGACCTCCTGGGTAAGAGATTATGGATGGAGACATAAAGTAGACCATTGAAGGCCCAAAGAAGAAGCTAAAGTGAGATTCTTTGGGAGACTGAGACACTCAAAAGTAGCCATGTGTATGAGCGAACTGAAAAAGCCATAAAGATGTCCAGCCAAGATACCTGTTTAGAAGAGACCTGAGAAGAACTTAAACTTTTCCATTGAGCTGATGACTAGGCTAACAGCATACCCAGCTAATTAGAGGACTACTCCAGCATAGAGCCAGTCTGCGAAGACTGAGAGAGGTAGCTATTTTTACAGATGCCCAACCTTCAACAAAAAAGTCACAAAGGATACTGATAAACAGGAAATCATGGCCTCTTTAAAGGAAGAAAATAAACTGTCGCAAACTATCCCTGAAGAAGCACAGGCATTAATTAGATTTACTAAATAAAGACATTAAAACAGTTCTCTGAAATATGCTGAAGGAAACTCAATGAAAACACAGGTAAAGAGCTAAAGGAAAGAAATATATGAACAAAATGAGACTATCAACAAAGAGAAATAAAAAGAAACTAGACATTCTAGAGCTAAAAAATACAGTAAGTGGATGGAAAGATTCCCTAGAGGGATTTTTAATAGCAGATTTATGCAGGCAGAAGAAAGGAACAGCAGACTTAAAGATAGGAGATTTGAAATTATCAAGTTTAAGGAGCAAAAAAGGGGAATGTCTTCTCTCTGTAACAAGATCCGTAACAAGGCAAATATGTCTGCTCCCGCCACTCTTGTCAGCATTATACTGAATGTTCTAGTCAGTGCAATAATGGAGAAATAAAAGGCATTCAGGTTGGAAAAGAAGATGTAGAATTGTCACATATTATCACCAATTTGGAAAATACTAAAGAATTTACAAAACATAGCTACTACAACTAATAAGTGAATTTAGCAAGATTGCAACATAGAAGATAAACATTCAATTTCTATTTCTATATACAAGCAACAAACATTAGAAATTGAAATAAAAAACAATATCACTTTGAATAACATCATAGATTTGACATAGGGATACATTCTCAAAATATGTACAAGACTTGTACAAAGAAACTAAAAAATTTCTAGGAGAAAATAAAAATACCCTAAAAAAGTGGAGAGATGTACCATTTCTGTGAATTGAAAGACAATATTGTTAAGATATCAGTTCACTTGTAGGAATTTTTCTTACATATATACCCATATGTGTATACAAGGATTTATATATATGAGATTTTTATTCAGTGCAAAAGACTGTACATAAGTAAATATCCACAATAGAGAACTGAAAGTGACTTGTGTTATAGTCATATCAAGGAAGACATGACGGCCATTTAAAAAACTGGCATGCACAAGATATATTTAATTATCAAATTAAGTAAGAGAGAGAAAACTGTCTATACTACTCTTCTTGGAGAAATACATACAAATCCATTTGCTTTTGGCTATATTAGACTAGTTAAGAAAGATACACAGGAATCTGATAGAAATGACTGTCTCAAGGGAAGAAAAATGGGAGATAAGAGGTTGAGAAGAAAACATATTTTCTACATACCTTATTCTGCCTATTGAATTTTGTATCATGCATATGTGAAGTGTGAAAGTCGCTCAGTTGTGCTGTTATAAGTAAATATCCACGATAGAGAACTGAAGGTGACTTGTGTTATAGTCATATCAAGGAAGACATGACAGCCATTTAAAAAACTGACATGCACAAGATATATTTAATTATCAAATTAAGTAAGAGAGAGAAAACTGTCTATACTACCATTCTTGGAGAAATACATACAAATCCATTTGCTTTTGGCTATATTAGACTAGTTAAGAAAGATACACAGGAATCTGATAGAAATGACTGTCTCAAGGGAAGAAAAATGGGAGATAAGAGGTTGAGAAGAAAACATATTTTCTACATACCTTATTCTGCCTATTGAATTTTGTATCATGCATATGTGAAGTGTGAAAGTCGCTCGGTTGTGCTGACTCTTTGAGACCCCATGGACTATACAGTCCGTGGAATTCTCCAGGCCAGAATACTGGAGTGGGTAGCCTTTCCCTTCTCCAGGAGTCTTCCCAACCCAGGGATCGAACCCAGGTCTCCTGCATTAAAGGTGGATTCTTTACCAACTGAGCCACAAGGGAACCCCACCATGTATATGTATGTCTACTTAAAAACAAAACAAAACAAAACACAGTGATTGAAATGAGTTAAATGCGTTGATCCTTTATCGAGAAGCCCAACTTCTCCAATCCTTATCCCCTAAGTCCTCCCCAGTCTGCCCACCTACGCCTCTGCTAGAAATGGACCTCATTTCTAACTGCCAGATGTGCTAGTGGCCCATTCCTCAGTGTTCTGCATTTGTTAGCAAGTTTCTCTCCCACCTAGGATACACTCCTTTTGCCTGTAGCCTGCACTTTTAGACCTAACTCTAATGTTACTCTATCCAGGAGCCCTGTCTCACCACACTGATCCTCACTATGCTGTCTCTCCTCTGGAATGGATGTTTGTGACCTGGGCCTCACAAATGAGTGTATGATCCCGTATGTTTTGGATTGTTGGCTCTTGCTTTGTGTGATGTCTTATGTTGGAAAATAGGCTGTCTGGATAGCAGGAAGGCAGCATGACTCAAATGCCTTTGTACTCTTAACACTGTCTTGCTTAGGGGTGAGCATAGATTGAGGGCTCACCAGTCTTCAGTTGGGAGAAGGAAATGGCAACCCACTCCAGTATCCTTGCCTGGAGAATGCTGTGGACAGAGGAGCCTGGAGGGCTGCTGTCCATAGGGTCGCACAGAGTCGGACATGACTGAAGTGACTTAGCCTGCATGATGCATTTGGAGAAGGAAATGGCAAGCCACTCCAGTATCCTTGCCTGGAGAATCCTGTGGACAGAGGAATCTGGTGGGCTGCTGTCTGTGGGGTCACATAGAGTTGGACATGACTGAAACGATTTAGCAGCAGCAACAGCAATCTTCACTTGGATGAAAGATTAGATCCTGGAGGAACGACCAAAGAGTATCTTCAGAGATTTTGAGCTCAAGGATTTTTGGCTGTGAGACCACTGTCACCAGGGAAAGATTTTTTTCCTCAAAGAAATTAAAAAATTAGAGTGTTAGAGAAATATGACAATATCGACAGAGGTCCGGTAGGTACCATAAGTGTGTAAATAAATGGTCAGCATATAGGAGTGATGGGCCCTGGTGATGAATTAGAAGACAACTAGCTTGCTTAAAGTTTTAAAAAATTCTAGTTAAAAAACAAGCAAGCAAACAAAACTCCTTTAGGCAACCAGCAGACATCCAGAATAGACGAATAGATCTAAGCACAATCAGCAGCTACTTTATGCCTCTAAGTCAGAAGTGGCCACTGGCACGTCTCTGCAGGCACGCGTCTCTGTAAGAGGACAGAATTCTGTGACATGGTTAAAACCAGCTCTCAAAAACCAACTCTTAAAAGAGATGCACAAGGAAATCTCACTAGTGTCTCAGTGGACGGCAGTGTTTACAGTCTCTTCTCACTCATCCGCAAGCTTGAGGCCACACAGTCTGGGAGGCATTCCTTTCTGATTCCCACAATGTCATTTTAAAGATGCTACCACTTTTACCTCTCCCTGCCACTTCAGCCTTGGTCCCTTCATGCACCTCTGATTTCCCATCACCCACTGCCTGTAACATCAAAGCTCTCCATTTCCAAGCCATAACCAGACTGGCCATCAGGCTGGTGGAGGGTATGGAGAGTGAAGCCAGAGTGGGAACACAGACACTGCCTGTGAGTGGCACCTTCATTCCTTACAACCAGACCGCCTCATCTGCAGACGGAATCACCACATGGACTTCCGAGACAGGTGAAGCTCTTTGACACCATACCTACCTTGTGAAACAGAAGGGCTTTGTGATGCAGTCTGGTGGCTTAGTTCCGTCATCTGTGAGGCGGAGACGACAGTGTGTAGCATTGGAAGTCAGTAGGTGCCAGAACTCTGAATGCCTACATTCATAGGGATGGTTGGTCTCCTCGTGATTATGAGGTTTAGACCATGCTGAGCCAGACTTTTGTTCTGTGGGATTTGGGGTATCCCTTATATACCTATGGCTCCATCTTCATTATTATTCTAATTATCTGGCAAGTGCAAAAGAGTTACCATGGATTAATGGAACATAAAAGGAGCTGCTGCCAGGTAGGGAAACATGGTGACCAGGACTGAACTAATTAAGCCTTAGATAAGATGCTTTAAGCTCCCTCTCCTTTTCCTTCCTCTCCACTTGTCTACCTCCCCACCCAGAAGTTTTTTTTTTTTTTTTTTTTTCACATCCATTAGTTACTCATGGTATTTCTCTTCTCAGCACCTAGAAATCATTTCTTACCAGACCATCCCTGCAGTGTATTCTAATTGAAAAATCAAGAGCATCTCTATCTGGCTTGGGTTGAGACTTAGATGAAATGGATTGTGCCTCACTGGATCTTAGAAGACTTCCCTTTATGGGAGATTTTTCTGGTTTGTGGTCCATTAAGACATTTGTAAATTGAAGTCCTTTGGTTATTAAATCTACACGACTTTATTCTGTTCCACCCTTTCTCTTGTTCCATTATAAGCTTGATACAGAACTTCTCTTAGGAAATAAATGGGAGGTGTGGAGGACAGAAGAGCCTCAAAATGAATCAGAAATAAGAGAAGAGTATTGAGATGAAAAAAATAGGAATAAGGAAATTTAGGAAATTAAATAAAATACAGGTAAATTAAAAAGGATTCGGTAATCTATATTAGCTTTGTCTTGGTTTGGCTGTGAAAAAGAAAATGGTGTCCCAACTTCACACTCCAACTTTTTTGTCTTTTAAGCGTCACCGGAAAGTCAGACAAAGGGCTAGAGATGCAGCATCAAGAGGTAAAGTCCTAGTCTCTGCTCTGACTTCCCTCCCCTGGGGGTGAGGTGCCCATGGACCCTGTTCCCCAGTGACCCTTAGTGCCAGGCACCAGGTGCTCTAACTGCTGAAGGCTCCAATCCCCAAGTTGACAGATTCTCCCAGAAGACTTTTATGGGGGGTGGGGTAGGGGTCTGCCATCTCCTGTCATTCAAGGCTTTTAGATTCCCGTAGGATGTCCCTGAATCCCCTCCTGTTCCGTGTAACAAGGTCTCCTGCTTTCTCAGCTAGGAGACATTCCTGGGAAGAAGCTGACAAGCCATGGGAGCTGCTCTCAATCATGCGAAGGTGATCTCTTGCTCTTTGCAGTCTCCCACCTCCCAGTGTGGCCTGGGGTGATTTCTGTGTTTGACTGGGGCAGGGTTGGGCAGAAGGAGAATGGCTGAGAGGGAGCCAGGCACGTGGAGCCTGGAGCCCTGGGTGAGAGTTGCTGGAGGAGAGGGTGGGTTCAGACGTCTCAGTGGAGAGTGGTCTTCCATCCCAGAAAGAAGCTGACAAGCCATGGGAGCTGCTCTCGATCATGCGAAGGTGATCTCTTGCTCTTTGCAGTCTCCCACCTCCCAGCATGGCCTGGGATGATTTCTGTGTTTGGCCTGGGGCAGGGTTGGGCAGAAGAAAATGGCTGAGAGGGAGCCATACACACGGAGCCTGGAGCCCTGGGTGAGAGTTGCTGGAGGAGAGGGTGGGTTCAGACGTCTCAGTGGAGAGTGGTCTTCCAGCTGTGCTCTGGGCGAGGATCACAAAGGTGCTGGAAGTCAGGATTTGACAGAATTTAACTCTGTGGGTTTTCTCCCAACCGTGAGACAAGGTACCCAATCAGGAGAATGGATAGTTAAGTGCATAAACAAGTCATCATTTTCATATTCTCTTTACAGCCACACCCTTTCAAGGGCAGACCCCTGGACCCTGCTGACATTACCTCCTCTGGTTCTGTCTTCAGGAAGGCCAGTTCCCGGGACAGCCCTCAGGCAGGAGCTTGTCATACTATCCCCTTCTTAAGAGCTCTGCAGAATGAGGAATTGGCTCTTGAAAGATGATGTGTGCATCTCCTAATCCCCAGAATGCAGAGCTCCCACAGGACTTCCGTGGCCCCAAGCGAAGCTGACTCTAGGTTCTACCAGGTGATGTCTCTGGTGCTGCCCCATCAGCTAACCATTGGCTCCGCCACCTGCCTGGTTCCCTTCTCCCAATTCAGCTTCTCCGCACAGGTCAGCAGAGAGCTCACCCACCTCCCAGATTCTCAAGGCCTTGTATTTCCATCAGTTGTCTGAGACCTTGCCCAACAAGCTCCAGGCTCTCAGCCCAGCCCACTACAGCTTGCCAAATGGCATTTCCCTAGGAAGAAAAGTAGACACTTAAATACCCAGTGGTTGCAGGCCTCAGAGTTTACCGGACTAGGGGAGGGCAGGCCCAATCTGCAGGCCACACACTGGCCAAGAGTAACAAACAGTAACAAACTGACCATCAGTAATAAACATTTGCTATGTTTCCCTTCCCAGCCAGGGCTGGCTACCTCAGGAGGGGAATGTGCGGCAGATCCTGTGTGCAGATCCCTGCTGCCAAACCTGCAACACCATGGCTCTGGAGATTCAGCAGTTGCTGGGTGAGAACCCCCTGATTTCCCCTACTTCAGGGAATACCTCTCAGGGCTCCTCTTGCCTAGAGGCTTTGTCCATGTCTAATGTGACTTTAGAACAGAGTCTGGAGCATCGTTCCCCACACTCCAAAGACCTTTCAGTTCCATCTGCAACCCTCACAGTGTCACAGAAATCCTTAGCCCAGTCAGTGGCCCAGTCACCGAGTGCAGCCGGCATCCATGATTCCTGGGCTGAACATCTCAAGCTAAGGCAGGGATTCCAAGTGCCAGAGGTTCCCTCAGGGACTGAGGAGCCAAGAATTTCAGTGAATCTGCAGGAGGTGATGCAGAGCAATCTCAGCCTCATCTGTGGGAACCAAGTCCAGCAGCCCTCAAATCCCCAGGTCTCTCTGCTGACCCTGAAACAAGAAATTACTACCCTGACACATCCAGTGGCCTTGCCGATGGTCACTGTCCTCCCTGCCCACCTGCCGTTCCTGAGTCCTGGAGTCCTGAGACTTCTTGAGGTCCATATGAAAAAATGGATGCATTTCCAGAGGTGGGGGCTCCCCAGGCGTGTAGAAGATTCCCTGAGGCAGCTGATGCCAAACCCGCCACTATTTTACCAAACTGAATATAACCAACCAGTTTCTTTCATCCACAATGATACTTCTCATTTCTCTGTTGAGAAATTTGGGACCATTTCGTACCAGAACTGGGCTTCAGGTATGGCTGGCCAGCCTACCCAGGCCTTCTGGGTTTCTGAATGGTGCATTACGGATCCAGAACAAAGACACCTCTACCAGCAAATCCCCAGCCATAAGGCTTTAGCCTTGCCCTCTTCAGCCCTTAAAGAATTAAGTGGCCTCTATCTAATGTCTGGGCAACAGGCTAGTGACTCAGTGGGCCGCGTGCAGCCAAAATACAGCCAGCTATTCTGTGGCCTGCCTTCTCTGCACAGTGAGTCGCTGGTTGACACCTTCTTGGCCTCTCAAGGCCTCTCCAACGATGAGAGCATGTCCAAGCCCCACTTGAAGGATCCCTTTCTCCTCAAGGAACACTCCTTCCTCCCTTTGCTGCCTAAAACTCCAACCCAGTCAACTCCACTCTCTTCTCTGTCTTCTCAAGATTGTGTTGCTCCATCTGATCACCAACAAGCTCACATCAATGTCCCATTTCTGAGTCTGGACGAGTGTGAAGCCTTGGAGTGGCACCTGCTGCAGAGACAGCTCCAGCTTCAGTGGGACTTGCCAGATGTTTTTCAGAGAGATCAACATATCCAGAGCCCTGTGCAGTGTAAGCCCGGTGACAAAGCCCAGTGTTCTGAGACTCTGAAAACTTCCTGCCTGGGGCAGCCTATCTCAGTCCTCACAAGGGAACCACTCTTCCCGCAGCACACCAAGAGGCTGCTGGAATACCACCTCCAGAGACAGCTGATGCACCACCGCTGGGGCCTGCCCCAGAAGATCCAGCAGTCCATCCATTTGCTCCTGTCCCCCACTAACCAGCAGACTATATCCTGGAACAGCACAGCCCTAGACGGTGTGAATGGCCCCCAGCCTACATCTCTGGAGGCCACTGGAGCTGATGACCCATTCCCAGCTATTGTGGACCCATTGTCAGTCCCCATGCCACACTTGTTTGACCAGGCCAAGGCAATATTGCGGGGCCATATCGACTCCAAATGTGGGCAAATTCACCAGGGCAACATCCCTGCCTGTGTATATAGATCTTGGGAGAGCATAATCCCTGGGGGCCTGGAAGTGACTCCCTTCAGCTGCATCCTGGAAAGCAAGCCCCTGGAACTCCAGGCAGCAGCTGACCAGGACCTTCAACAGGAAGTTACACCCGGGATGCCAGTGGCCCTTGATCAGCAGCAACAGGTCTCACCAAAAGCTGTCACTGAACATCCTAAGCTGCCCGGAGTCCTGTCAGAGGCAGCCATTGAGAAACTGGAGATGACTTTACGGCACAAGTATCTGGCCTTCTTGTCAGGGCTGCCTGCTCTTTATTGTCAGGGCTGCCTGGCTCTCTCCAGGGCCATGGCCCCACCAGCCACGTCAATCACGTCCCCAGCCATGATCACAGAGATGGTGCCTGAGCCTGTCGAATTCTCAACAGAACCTCTGACTCAGGTGACCTCACCTGAAGAGCAGGGCCCAAGTCCTGGGCCAGGCTTTCAAGAGGCCAATGAGGCTCTTTCAAACACTGCAGAAGAATTCCAGGTTGATGAGCAGGTGGAAGGAGTAATTGAGATGCTGCCTATAGAAAGCCAAACAGAGCCTGAGAGGCCCTCTTCACTTGGGGAGCACATCTTGGCCAAAATGAATTTCCATCTGAGAAAGAAGATCCTCGAGGCACAAATTGGAATTCCCATGAAGGCACGAGAGTCTAGGGAACAAGTTGTAAGAGGCTGCTGGAATACCACCTCCAGAGACAGCTGATGCACCACCGCTGGGGCCTGCCCCAGAAGATCCAGCAGTCCATCCATTTGCTCCTGTCCCCCACTAACCAGCAGACTATATCCTGGAGCAGCACAGCCCTAGACGGTGTGAATGGCCCCCAGCCTACATCTCTGGAGGCCACTGGAGCTGATGACCCATTCCCAGCTATTGTGGACCCATTGTCAGTCCCCATGCCACACTTGTTTGACCAGGCCAAGGCAATATTGCGGGGCCATATCGACTCCAAATGTGGGCAAATTCACCAGGGCAACATCCCTGCCTGTGTATATAGATCTTGGGAGAGCATAATCCCTGGGGGCCTGGAAGTGACTCCCTTCAGCTGCATCCTGGAAAGCAAGCCCCTGGAACTCCAGGCAGCAGCTGACCAGGACCTTCAACAGGAAGTTACACCCGGGATGCCAGTGGCCCTTGATCAGCAGCAACAGGTCTCACCAAAAGCTGTCACTGAACATCCTAAGCTGCCCGGAGTCCTGTCAGAGGCAGCCATTGAGAAACTGGAGATGACTTTACGGCACAAGTATCTGGCCTTCTTGTCAGGGCTGCCTGCTCTTTATTGTCAGGGCTGCCTGGCTCTCTCCAGGGCCATGGCCCCACCAGCCACGTCAATCACGTCCCCAGCCATGATCACAGAGATGGTGCCTGAGCCTGTCGAATTCTCAACAGAACCTCTGACTCAGGTGACCTCACCTGAAGAGCAGGGCCCAAGTCCTGGGCCAGGCTTTCAAGAGGCCAATGAGGCTCTTTCAAACACTGCAGAAGAATTCCAGATTGATGAGCAGGTGGAAGGAGTAATTGAGATGCTGCCTATAGAAAGCCAAACAGAGCCTGAGAGGCCCTCTTCACTTGGGGAGCACATCTTGGCCAAAATGAATTTCCATCTGAGAAAGAAGATCCTCGAGGCACAAATTGGAATTCCCATGAAGGCACGAGAGTCTAGGGAACAAGTTGTAGGAACGTCAGAGGACGTATGGACACAGGAGCCTCTTGAGAGTTTAAACACCCAAGGACAACCCCTGCTCCAGGAACTCCCCGTCCCACCAGAGGTGCCATGTGCCCCAGACCCAGAGTGGCTCCACCTCAAAGAACAGCTGGCGACTGAGTTAAAGGCGGTGCACCAGAAGCAGAAGCACCCCAGTTCCAGCATAGTACCCCATGGTTCTGCCCACTGGGCTTCCAGTATCTCAGTCAGTGGGGACCTGACAGAGGCCCAGGTGCTTTGTGTTCAGCTGGAGGCCAGTGTAAACAACCCCAGTCTGGAGGAGCCTTGGAGCCCTGAACCTCATATCCCTGACAAGAGCAAGGACTCAGCCCAAGTCCCCACACTGGCAGAAAAGAGAGAGGAGCCAGGCAAACCCAGCTTGGCTGGGGGCCATGGAGAAGGGGATGCTGGGTTCACACTCTCCTCCACAAGAGAAAAAGTATGGACACAGGAGCCTCTTGAGAGTTTAAACACCCAAGGACAACCCCTGCTCCAGGAACTCCCCGTCCCACCAGAGGTGCCATGTGCCCCAGACCCAGAGTGGCTCCACCTCAAAGAACAGCTGGCGACTGAGTTAAAGGCGGTGCACCAGAAGCAGAAGCACCCCAGTTCCAGCATAGTACCCCATGGTTCTGCCCACTGGGCTTCCAGTATCTCAGTCAGTGGGGACCTGACAGAGGCCCAGGTGCTTTGTGTTCAGCTGGAGGCCAGTGTAAACAACCCCAGTCTGGAGGAGCCTTGGAGCCCTGAACCTCATATCCCTGACAAGAGCAAGGACTCAGCCCAAGTCCCCACACTGGCAGAAAAGAGAGAGGAGCCAGGCAAACCCAGCTTGGCTGGGGGCCATGGAGAAGGGGATGCTGGGTTCACACTCTCCTCCACAAGAGAAAAAAGCCACTCTGTTGAAGCCCAGAGGCCAGAAGGGATACTTGTGAATAGGACATCCCGCAGCCCCTGGCAACGGAAACATCGCTTTCACTTTGATGCTTCCTTTCAACACAGTCCTCAGCATTGCCCTCAGCCTAAACTCCCAGAGCTACCTCCAGGAGTCCCTAGGGGGAAGGATTCTCAGAGAAAGGACCTGCAAGACAGTCAAGCCGAGCTCAGTGTCATCCTCAAACCAGCAAGGGTTCCCGAGAATGCCCAGCCTGTGGTGCCCCAGGTGTCACGAGGCCAGACTTTCCTGGGCCAGCTCACTGCGGGTAAGCCATTGGAGGGCCGAGCTTTACAAGGTCAGGTCTTTCAGAGGCAGGTAGTGCAAGGCCGTACTCACAAGAGGCCCAGCCTTCCAGAATATGGCCTGAGAAATAAGATAAAATCTCTTTTGCACTGTATTACACCCAAGAGAAAAGGCAAAGGGCACGAGGCATCCATATCCTCTGCATCTAAGAAAGTGGCCAGCCCCAGGAAAGAAAACGTGGAAAAAAGCTTGGCTCCAGCCAAAAGTCCCAAGGGACGAACTAAGACAGAGAAGACAAGAGGGGACCCTAAGGGCCAGTTTCCACCCCCTGAGAAGCACATGGGCCTGGGTTTCACGGATGTTACCCACTCCCCAGATAGTAAGCTCCGGCACCACTTGCGCTCCCATGAACTCCACTTGGCCTCAGTCCTGGGCACCCCCCACCACTGCCCTCGGCACTGTCCTCGAGTGGCTTGTGCCACCCAACCAAAGAACTCACCCTAACTCTCAGCTCTCACCTCGGAAGGAAACTCTGGTCTGCTCAAGAAGACCCAACACAGTCAGAAGACTTTGTAGTCTCCCCAGTGTCTGCATCCCTTGAGGAGGACTGCTCCTGTCATTTTTATTAATGTGCAAGTGGGCAGATCCAACCAAAGAACTCACCCTAACTCTCAGCTCTCACCTCGGAAGGAAACTCTGGTCTGCTCAAGAAGACCCAACACAGTCAGAAGACTTTGTAGTCTCCCCAGTGTCTGCATCCCTTGAGGAGGACTGCTCCTGTCATTTTTATTAATGTGCAAGTGGGCAGAATACCACCCCAATACACTCTATATATCTCTAAGCGGAGAGTTGTATGTCTGCTGCTTTTCTCCACCATGGTGTGCTCAGGGAAGGCATAATGGAGGTAAATGTCCTTCCTATCTAGGGAAGGAGCTTTAACCCACTCATAAGCTGGGACAGCATTCCACACCACCCCTCCCACCCCACACCCCCTGGACTGTGGATAAAAGGGACTTGAGCAGAGAAGGAAGGCCCTTGTTTAAGGTACATTGATTGAAGTTAAAGGTCAGACTTGAATTTGTTGAATATCATGGTGTCCTTGGGCCCAGAGAAGCCATGTGGAGGGTAGTACTGTCAAGAACGAGTGGCCAGGGATTTTTTGCCCCAGGCAAAATTCACTGATGACTTCTACATATATGCTCACAATCTGGAGGGGAGATATTTAGGAGAGTGCCAGGGGTTCCAATCTTGAGGTGGTGCTTTGTATTATCAATAGCATATAGATAATATGACAAATAGCAAAAACGAATGATAGAATCTCCCCTTCTGCTCCTGTTGGTTATGTTAGATCTTTCTGGAGAGCTCACCTGGGAGGCGGCTCTAGTTCTCTTGCTTGTATCCCACCTCCTCTGTCTATCAGCTGCATGGAATAAGTGACCCTGGGAATGAAGATCACAGTAGGACATGGAAACCCCCAAGGGTTGCAGGAGAGAAGCAGGAAGGCAGAGCATGTAGATGGAAGTCTGAGTACTTGGGATAGAAGCTGACATGGTCCTGAAGAGGGCATAATAAGAGAAAAGACTGGTTTGCTTGAACCAGGAAGTCAACCCAGTGCCCACGTGCTTTTAGGGGATGGGGATGAATAAACTGAGTTTTGGTGGTTCATAGTGTGATGAAGAGCAGTGAGTCGAACCTTGTTGTCCAAAGGCAGTGCAAATTAAAATTTCTGAACACTCACTCTCCACCCTACAAAATTGTCCAGTGTTAGAGATCGGTATAACTACAAACTGTGTTTTTGCTCAGCTCAAACATGAAGTCAGTGATTGTGTTCTAATCTTGATATATCTCAACTCTGTCCCCTTTTTTCTGTGTTTACTGTCTCTGTTTGTTAAATTACTCACTCATTTTTGCCTAAATAATACAATAGTGTCTCATATGCCCAGGGCCTAGGATAGTGGCTGGCATAATCATACCTTAATGGTACTTGAATACAAAGTCTGGGCTGTGGAGGCAGACAAATCATTCCATTAGTATGCTGAGTGCTATGGAATAAGGAGTCCTGCCATGGGATTACTGGGGTACTCAGCTCAGAAGGACCCCAGAAGGGTCACAATAAAATAACCTTGATTATGCTGTGCACCTTAAACTCACACAGTGCCATATATCAGTTATATCTCAAAAATGGAAGGAAGATAAAATACACTTAAAAAATAACTTTGAGAACTACTTTACATTCAACTAAAAAGTTTATTTACTATATGCAAATAGCTATAACTAACATGGCAAAGACATAGAATTTAAAAGTGGAACTCGTGATTTCATGGGATAGACAGTCTACATGCCCAGATTATCTAATCAACACATATCCTTGAATGTCTAATATTCATTTCAAACTATAGAACAGTAAATTCTTGATTCCCTGTGCCCATTCATTATCTCATTACACATATGAAACATGCTCCAATCACAGTGTTCATAACATCAGTTAATGGCAACAGCATCTTTGCAGTTGTTCAGGACAAAAACATTGATGTCATTTTTTCCTAAAACATTGACATTTTTTCCCTAACTGTCCATATCCGGTCCATTCTGTTGTCTACCTTCTGAAATGAATTCATAACACGACCACTTCTCACTCAGTCTGCTGCTATGATTACTGCAGTAGTATCATAACTAACCCCAAGTTCTGCCTGAGACAATGCTTCTAACAGTCTGTTCTCAACACAGAAGCTTAATACTCCTCAGGGAAGGTCCTGACTATAGACAGCTGGATAGAAAGACAGATTAAGGTTAGATGATGATGATGATGATGATGAAGAAGATGAAGGAGGATGGGGAGAGGGAAGAGGGGAGGAGAAAAAAAGGCATGTAAAACCATGAGAATGGATAAGATCACCCAGACAATGATTGTTAATGAAGGAAAGATCTAAGGACCAGGCCTGGTACACCCCAACATTAAGAATTTGGAGGAAAAAGTAGGAACCAATAAGCAGAGACTGAGAAGTAGGCAGTGAGGTGGGAGGAAAGCCATGATGCAGGAGAGAAAGGGAGAGCTACAAGAGAGGCAATGTCATGGTGCAGAAGTATAACATATAGGAGTCAGTCCCCGGTTGAGGGGTTGGCCTTGGCTAAAAGCACAGATGCTTCACTGGTGGTAAGTAGAGAGAAAGTAACAGGAGTGAGGAGGGACTCTGTGTCTCATGCGAAGAATGGTTTCTCTACAATTAAGGGAGCAAGGCAAATACCTAAAAGGGTGAATGAGGAGCTGGGAAAGATCATAGCTGGGGGAGGGGTTGATACCAAGAACCAAAGCCAGAGATGAAGAGGAATTCTGGAAGTTACCATGGCAGGGCCTAAGGAATTGGTCGGACATGACTGAGCGACTGAACTGAACTGAACTGAACTGAAGGAATTGGTAGTAGCATGTGAATCCTGGTGAGCAGGAAGACACAGTTGAGGTGAGTGGTCATGTGGGAGCAGGTGTGGCATCCTAATTTTCAGCCAGGGACCAGGGAGTTTTGGGGGCTGGAGGAGGGAAGTAGGAAGCAGAAAGACAAAGGCTGCCCTGAGCAGATGGGAGGGCTCTGTTCTGGACACTTCATTTCTCTCAGAAGGTGGCACCTCTGCATTCCCACCTTCTGACCTACCAGAGGGGAGAGGAAGGGCAGAAAGGGCTGTGGCCTCCTCATGGTGTGGTATGGGGGCTGTGGGATGCCCTGCCTCACTGATTCTGAAGGAAATTCAGGATGGCTCACATACCACAGCCAGCAGTGGTGGCGGGAGTCTCCTCCTCTGATAGGACCCAGTACTTAGCACAGTGTGTCCGCTGCCAGCTGGATGCAGGAAAGGCAGGATGGGAAGAAGCATGAGTGTGTCCCTCCTCTGAATGGTGACTCTGTGTCTAAGGGGTGGCAGCCCAGCCCCTATTGTGGCCCCCAGGGCGAGGAGGCACAAGGCCCAGGCCAGCTGAACCACATCTTCCAGAGTTTTCCTAAAGCATCCCCAAAGGTCATAAGAGGTCTTGTGACAGGCAGATCCTCCCTTCCTGGTGGGAGTTGGGCTGAGAGCCATGTAGGAGGATGCCCAGGAGAAGGAATGTGACTCAGAAGGGTCACAGCAGTGACAGGTGGGAAGCTGAGGTTAATGTGCCAGATGGGGATGAATAAACTGAGTTTTGGTGGTTCATAGTGTGATGAAGAGCAGTGAGTCGAACCTTGTTGTCCAAAGGCAATGTCAAATTAAAATTTCTGAACACTCATTCTCCACCCTACAAAATTGTCCAGTGTTAGGGATTGGTATAACTACAAACTGTGTTTTTGCTCAGCTTAAACATGAAGTCAGTGATTGTGTTCTAATCTTACTATATCTCAACATTGCCCCCTTTTTTCTGTGTTTACTGTCTCTGTTTGTTAAATTACTCACTCATTCTTCCCTAAATAATACAATAGTGTCTCATATGCCCAGGGCCTAGGATAGTGGCTGGCATAATCATACCTTAATGGTACTTGAATACAAAGTCTGGGCTGTGGAGGCAGACAAATCATTCCATTAGTATGTTGAGTGCTATGGAATAAGGAGTCCTGCCATGGGATTACTGGGGTACTCAGCTCAGAAGGACCCCAGAAGGGTCACAATAAAATAACCTTGATTATGCTGTGCACCTTAAACTCACACAGTGCTATATGTCAATTATATCTCAAAAATGGAAGGAAGGTAAAATACACTTAAAAAATAACTTTGAGAACTATTTTACATTCAACTAAAAAGTTTATTTACTATATGCAAATAGCTATAACTAACATGGCAAAGACATAGAATTTAAAAGTGGAACTCGTGATTTCATGGGATAGACAGTCTACATGCCCAGATTATCTAATCAACACATATCCTTGAATGTCTAATATTCATCTCAAACTATAGAACAGTAAATTCTTGATTCCCTGTGCCCATTCATTATCTCATTACACGTATGAAACATGCTCCAATCACAGTATTCATAACATCAGTTAATGGCAACAGCATCTTTGCAGTTGTTCAGGACAAAAACATTGATGTCATTTTTTCCTAAAACATTGACATTTTTTCTCTAACTGTCCATATCCGGTCCACTCTGTTGTCTCTACCTTCTGAAATGAATTCATAACATGACCACTTCTCACTCACTCTGCTGCTATGATTACTGCAGTAGTATCATAACTAACCCCAACTTCTGCCTGAGACCATACTTCTAACAGTCTGTTCTCAACACAGAAGCTTAATACTCCTCAGGGAAGGTCCTGACTATAGACAGCTGGATAGAAAGACAGATTAAGGTTAGATGATGATGATGATGATAATGATGATGATGATGAAGATGAAGGAGGACGGGGAGAGGGAGGATGGGGGGAGAAAGAAAGGCATGTAAAACCATGAGACTGGATAAGATCACCCAGACAATGTTAATGAAGGAAAGATCTAAGGACCAGGCCTGGTACACCCCAACATTAAGAATTTGGAGGAAAAAGTAGGAACCAATAAGCAGAGACTAAGAAGTAGGCAGTGAGGTGGGAGGAAAGCCATGATGCAGGAGAGAAAGGGAGAGCTACAAGAGAGGCAATGTCATGGTGCAGAAGTATAACATATGGGAGTCAGTCCCTGGTTGAGGGGTTGGCCTTGGCTAAAAGCACAGATGCTTCACTGGTGGTAAGTAGAGAGAAAGTAACAGGAGTGAGGAGGGACTCTGTGTCTCATGGGAAGAATGGTTTCTCTACAATTAAGGGAGCAAGGCAAATACCTAAAGGGGTTAATGAGGAACTGGGAAAGATCATGGCTGGGGGAGGGGTTGATATCTCTGGCAATACCAAAGCCAGACATGAAGAGGAATTCTGGAAATTACCATGGCAGGGTTTTTTTTTGTTAGGGCCTAAGGAATTGGTCGGACATGACTGAGCGACTGAACTGAACTGAACTGAACTGAAGGAATTGGTAGTAGCATGTGAATCCTGGTGAGCAGGAAGACACAGTTGAGGTGAGTGGTCACGTGGGAGCAGGTGTGGCATCCTAATTTTCAGCCAGGGACCAGGGAGTTTTGGGGGCTGGAGGAGGGAAGTAGGAAGCAGATAGACAAAAGCTGCCCTGAGCAGATGGAAGGGCTCTGTTCTGGACACTTCATTTCTCTCAGAAGGTGGCACCTCTGCATTCCCACCTTCTGACCTACCAGAGGGGAGAGGAAGGGCAGAAAGGGCTGTGGCCTCCTCATGGTGTGGTATGGGGGCTGTGGGATGCCCTGCCTCACTGATTCTGAAGGAAATTCAGGATGGCTCACATACCACAGCCAGCAGTGGTGGCGGGAGTCTCCTCCTCTGATAGGACCCAGTACTTAGCACAGTGTGTCCGCTGCCAGCTGGATGCAGGAAAGGCAGGATGGGAAGAAGCATGAGTGTGTCCCTCCTCTGAATGGTGACTCTGTGTCTAAGGGGTGGCAGCCCAGCCCCTATTGTGGCCCCCAGGGCGAGGAGGCACAAGGCCCAGGCCAGCTGAACCACATCTTCCAGAGTTTTCCTAAAGCATCCCCAAAGGTCATAAGAGGTCTTGTGACAGGCAGATCCTCCCTTCCTGGTGGGAGTTGGGCTGAGAGCCATGTAGGAGGATGCCCAGGAGAAGGAATGTGACTCAGAAGGGTCACAGCAGTGACAGGTGGGAAGCTGAGGTTAATGTGCCCACATTCTGGGCTGAGGTGGAGCAGGTCCTTTCCTTGGTCTTCCACAAGCTGCCTGCCCTAGAAAACCATGAATTCACAGTGCTGACCAAGTTTTGCAACAAAGAGCCAGGGGCAGAGAGTTGATCTGAAACAAAGACCTTCAGGATTCTTAAGTCTCAGCAGAGTCAAGAGCTGAGAGAAGTGTCAGAGCCTATGATTCATGTAGGATGTTGCAGGGAGATGAAGCCTTGCTCATCCCATCCTATAACCCTAGCACAGGCCCCACCTTCCAGCTCCCCCTCAGCTCAAGAGGTAAAATGAGAATGAAAACTCTCATGGCAGGATACACCTCAAGTATTCACTATTCCATAATTGGTGGTAGATGCTAGGAATATTGGAGAAGGCAATGGCACTCCAGTACTCTTGTCTGGAAAATCCCATGGACGGAGGAGCCTGGTGGGCTACAGTCCATGGGGTCGCTAAGAGTCGGACACAACTGAGCGACTTCCCTTTCACTTTTCCCTTTCATGCATTGGAGAAGGAAACCCACTCCACTGGCAACCCATTCCAGTGTTCTTGCCTGGAGAATCCCAGGGACGGGGGAGCCTGGTGGGCTGCCGTCTGTGGGGTCACACAGAGTTGGACACGACTGAAGTGACTTAGCAGCAGCAGCAGCAGCTAGGAATATATCAAAGTTTGCTTGGGATACTTGGAGTTTGCCTCTGCCCTCTGAGATACCATGTTGTCATGGCAAAAGGCTCTGACCTTTTGGAGTCCTTCTCTTGGTCTCTGCAGAGAGCATTTCAAAATTCTGGAGAGAGAATTTAAGGCATCTGACCTCTCCTGCAGTGGAGAAGAATGGCTTCTCCACAAAATCCCTTTTCCTGTTAAACACCAAGTCCTAGCAAATCGGGAGCATGGCCTCTTCATTTTTGTACATGTATAGATCTTAACACAGCCTCTCATGGGCTTAATTCTCATCGATATTTCTAGTCTTAATTTCTAAGATTAAAACCTGTTAATAGAAAAAGAAAACAATTAAAAATAAAATTATCCTTATTATTTTATCTTAAAGTATATAATTATATAAATTTTTATTCATGTAAGTTAGGGTTTACATCCTCACCACTCTGTGGCCTGTTTTTTCTCCTCCTCCGTGGAAATCTGGTAAGAAGATGACTGCTTACTGTAACTCAATTACTCAACAGGTTAATGCTTAATTTCTGGGTGCTGCTTCCTTTTGTGTACAAGCTGTCTCGTTTTCCCTGGAGGTATTAGGTACTTTAACACCTCTGTGTGTTTCTTCAGGCTTTTCCAGACACCCACTGTCCTACTTTAACTTTGAAAAACTTAACCCATCCTTTAAGGCATGGTAGAAATGTGCCCTTGGCTGACGTCTTCGTCTAGAAGCAGAGTTTTCTACATCCTCTGTGTTATTCTACTTTCCCTGCCCTGAAATAGGTATGTATGACTGTCAGTGGTGGGATCATGCATCCATAAAAGCACAGTGTCTGGTCCATAATAATCACTTAATATTGAGTTAAATATTGTGTTAAATTGAGTTAACCTAATGAATTAAACTGGCATAAGGTAAATATGCTGACTAGCTAGATAACAGACCATTCATTATTCAGCCAACTGTTATTTAGGATTCCATAGAATCACAGGTATTTGAAAGATAATCTAGTTCTGGCTCATATATTTTGTGTTTTATGGAGAATTTAATTTGAAGAAAGGCTTCTATGGCATAAAACAGCATGAAAGCCACTGATTCTGGACAAGCTATTTTCAGATGAGTGACTTGAAGATTTTTTAATATAAAATCTAGGTAATTTGATTTCTTTTGAAAAATTTAAAGACCCAGCAATAAGGTTTTGGTTTCTCATTCTTGAAAAGTGTCAATCTTCTGGAACCTTCTCCAGTTTAGCACAGACCTCATTATTCCCTAAAGTTTCCCTGATGCAGAAACTATGTATTAATAGTAGTACTAAACCCCCAAAATAGTGACTCTGGCATACCATGGAAATACACCTGGCCTTTTTCCTGTATTTGTGTTACTTGCCTGTCACTGAAGACAACTGAACTTGAGTCCTCAGATTTGCAACAGATGTGTATCTAAGAAGTATTGTGGAAAAATATTGTTGACAAATTCCATCTGAAATGTATGTAGTTTGCTATTCAGAGGAATCAACTATAACTATACACTTAACTCTTTTGTACATCAAATGAGCACACTTGATTATATTTCTATTTCCTTGACAAGAGCTACCTCTTAGCCTGGTAACAGATGTGTATCTAAGAAGTATTGTGGAAAAATATTGTTGACAAATTCCATCTGAAATGTATGTAGTTTGCTATTCAGAGGAATCAACTATAACTATACACTTAACTCTTTTGTACATCAAATGAGCACACTTGATTATATTTCTATTTCCTTGACAAGAGCTACCTCTTAGCCTGGCATATAATTCCAAGAGCTCAATTTGTCCTATTAAAATTCTGTAAAAATTTATTTTATTAGTATGACATTTACTTTTGCACAGGAGAAGTTCAAGTTCAGTGTAAATGTTCTTCCTTTACAAGTAATCTTTTTGTTTGGCTTTCTTTTCCTGCATAGATAAGATCATTCTTTTTATATAGCTTTTAATCACAAAAATGAAACTGTTGTCAAGACAAATTAAAAACTGAGCAACGTTAAATTAATTTTTGCCAGGGGCTTGGTGAGCTCATTATAGCTGTAGATTTAGACTTTTTTTTTCACCCTAGCAAGTTTTCCTTTGGGTATATAGTTTTAAATTTAAAATTTCATATAAAATTTACACATGCTAAGTGGTAAACTGTTCAATGATTTTTGATTTCAGAACATTTTCATCATCCCCCAAAGTCCCTTTGTTCTTATTTGCAGTTGATCCCTGCTCCCAGCCACACCACCCCTTGCCCACTCCCAACCGCCTGCCCCAGCTCTAGCCAAACCTAAACCAGAAATATACTTGCCCCAGTCATGACCTCAACTTTAGGCAGTTATTGGCCCTCCTTATTCACTCATCACTGAGGTCATCACTTCCCAGCAATGCCACTGGACATGGGTGTTGCCATCACGCCACATGGAGTGAACTTCCTTCCACCCTATCACAACTTGTCCCCTGCCCTGGCAGAACCTTACAGAGCTGGGGAGTGATTGGAGCTGCTTCAGACAAGAATGCTTCAGACTCTCACTGTTCCTACTTAAAGTTCAGCTGTTTTTTTAAGCACAAATATTTCACAGATTATTGTTTGCAGTTGTTTTGAGGAAAATGCTTTGCTGCCTTCCTAAGTCAGCCATAAGCTAGAAGGCTCACTTTGATGTTTTTTTTTTTTTTTAGCATATAAGTTAAATAAGCAGGGTGACAATATACAGCCTTGACGTACTCCTTTTCCTATTTGAGCACACTTGATTATATTTCTATTTCCTTGATGAGAGCTACCTCTTAGCCTGGCATATAATTCCAAGAGCTCAATTTGTCCTATTAAAATTCTGTAAAAATTTATTTTATTATTATGACATTTACTTTTACACAGGAGAAGTTCAAGTTCAGTGTAAATGTTCTTCCTTTACAAGTAATCTTTTTGTTTGGCTTTCTTTTCCTGCATAGATAAGATCATTCTTTTTATATAGCTTTTAATCACAAAAATGAAACTGTTGTCAAGACAAATTAAAAACTGAGCAACGTTAAATTAATTTTTGCCAGGGGCTTGGTGAGCTCATTATAGCTGTAGATTTAGACTTTTTTTTTCACCCTAGCAAGTTTTCCTTTGGGTATATAGTTTTAAATTTAAAATTTCATATAAAATTTACACATGCTAAGGAATGACGCTAAAGCTGAAGCTCCAGTACTTTGGCCACCTCATGCGAAGAGTTGACTCATTGGAAAAGAGTCTGATGCTGGGAGGATTGGGGGCAGGAGGAGAAGGGGACGACTGAGAATGAGATGGCTGGATGGCATCACGGACTCAATGGATGTGAGTCTGAGTGAACTCCGGGAGATGGTGATGGACAGGGAGGCCTGGCATGTTGCGATTCATGGGGTCGCAACGAGTCGGACACGACTGAGCGACTGAACTGAACTGAACTGAAGTGGTAAACTGTTCAATGATTTTTGATTTCAGAACATTTTCATCATCCCCCAAAGTCCCTTTGTTCTTATTTGCAGTTGATCCCTGCTCCCAGCCACACCACCCTTTTCCTACTCCCAACCGCCTGCCCCAGCTCTAGGCAAACTTAAGCCAGAAATATACTTGCCCCAGTCACGACCTCAACTTTGGGCAGTTATTGGCCCTCCTTATTCACTCATCACTGAGGTCATCACTTCCCAGCAATGCCACTGGACATGGGTGTTGCCATCATACCACATGCAGTGAACTTCCTTCCACCCTGGCACAACTTGTCCCCTGCCCTGGCAGAACCTTACTGAGCTGGGGAGTGATTGGAGCTGCTTCAGACAAGAATGCTTCAGACTCTCACTGTTCCTACTTAAAGTTCAGCTGTTTATTTAAGCACAAATATTTCACAGATTATTGTTTGCCGTTGTTTTGAGGAAAATGCTTTGCTGACTTCCTAAGTCAGCCATTAGCTAGAAGGCTCACTTTGATGTTCTTTTTTTTCCTCAATGATAACAGTGACCAGCTGGTTGGAACTTTGTAATCAATTGCTGTCTGTCTTTATCTTATCATCATCATCTCTGTTTCTTTTACTCTGCAGTGTCTTTGAGATGAGCTTTAGTTAGCTATTGCAATATTAGGTTTAAGTTTGTATTATGTCCTTGCTGTCTACCTCTTTACATCAGTCTGGCATCTCAGTTTATTTTTATCATTTTTTTCTTAATGTTATAAAGTTTCTTTCATGTTTTTTATTTGATTTCATAGTATTAAGAAGAAAAATTTTTCTCTATTTTTGGAACAATGGTATTTTTGATTTTCAAATGCTGCATTTTATATAATTTTCCTAATTTACTCAACTTTGAACAAAGAGGATAGATCTAGTCTGATATTTGCCAGCTGATAGGTCTCATATTCTATTTGGATTCTTTCACCATTCACCAATGTACTGTTACAATTCTCTTTCAAGAAAGAAGCTAAAAGCCAAGCAGATGCACACATTCCAGCATTTAAGTTTTTAATGTCTAGAAGACATTTATCCAGTTCAGCATTATATTGAGTCATGACTTTGTTCCCATTACTTGGTTTTCTAACTCTGAACTAGTGTGTTTACTACTGAAAACGTTGAGTCAGCATGGTAACTCTGCTTTGTTGGAAGTAAAGCATGGGTAATCCAGTCTCCAGTGTGGATTTCTTTCTCTTTCTGCACCCTGCCCGCCAACTCATGCCTTGACACCACAGGGTATAATACTGATGGGCCAAGTTCAATTACTGGATGTTATAAGACTCCAAAGTGAATCTAGGAATGAAGCACTGAAGAATCCTCAGGGAAGAATTCTCTTAGAGAGGAAGATTCCCCTCAGGAACTAGGTCTCTAATATGATGGTTGATGTTTATGGCTGTGTGCTGTCTTTCAGAGACACTTATATGAGCGCACTGGCCGTCATTTCTCAGTATGACCCATCTACATTACAGAACTAATGCCTTCCAGTGATTAAAAAACACCATTGATATCATTGACTTATATCTTTAGTTTCCTCTGCTATTGTATTTTCCTGCCACACTGGTATTAAGTTTGACGGGGGGGACTGCAGGGAGATCCAACCAGTCCATTCTGAAGGAGATCAACCCTGGGATTTCTTGGGGAGGAATGATGCTAAAGCTGAAATTCCAGTACTTTGGCCACCTCATGCGAAGAGTTGACTCATTGGAAAAGACTCTGATGCTGGGAGGGATTGGGGGCAGGAGGAGAAGGGGATGACCGAGGATGATATGGCTGGATGGCATCATGGACTCGATGGACGTGAGTCTGAGTGAACTCCGGGAGATGGTAATGAACAGGGAGGCCTGGCATGCTGCGATTCATGGGGTCGCAAAGAGTCGGACACGACTGAGCGACTGAACTGAACTGAACCATATACTGAAAGTATGCAAATACTGGCTAACTAATAGAACCCTTAAGGTTAAAGAATCTGCTTGTCAATGCAGGAGATGAAAGAGATACGGGTTCCATCCCTGGGTTGGGAAGATCCCCTGGAGGAGAGCATGGAGACCCACTCCAGTATTGTTGCTTGGAAAATGCCATGGACAGAAGAGCCTGGCAGGCTACAGTCCATGTGGTTGCAGAGTTGGGCATAACTGAGCATGCATGTACTAAGCATTTTAGCTTATATCCCTGAAAAATACATTTTCTGCTATAGTTTCTATGCACAGAAATATTTGGAGGAGTGTGTACTAGAGCAGCAAACATCAAATTTTAATATACAGTGCTTCTAAACATTTCATGTGCATGTGGATCCCCTGGGGATGCTATTAAAATGCAGATTCTACGGTTCTCAAAAGATCCCTGGTGATGTGGATACTGATGTTAAGAGCAGTATAGTGCTAGAAGAGGTGGCATGCTCTGACTGTGATTTGGGGCCCAAATCACTTGTAGTGTGTAGTCTTTTGTTTGCCAACTTGGGCATTTTCATGGTGTCAGACTTAAATGAGTTGATAATCAGGATAAGACTGCTTTTATTCCTCTGCCTGCTTGTTCACTGTTTCTAGACCTCTCCTCCAACGTAATTACTTACTTATTATAATATTTTCTTTAGAGAATCTTCTTCATGATTGGCAGTTTCAGCTTATATGTTGTAGCTCAGGATTACAAGAATGGTGTTGTTTTCAGTGATAGCACCACCTGAAAATAGCTTGTTGGGGTGGTTTGGTCAGTGGATACAGGCAGGAAAGCAACCATGCCCAGGAAGCTTTAAATGCCTTAAATATTTGGAAAAAACAAATTAACGCAAGTGGCATTGACACCTGGAGAAGGCAATAGCACCCCACTCCAGTACTCTTGCCTGGAAATTCCCATGGGTGGAGGAGCCTGGAAGGCTGCAGTCCATGGGGTCGCTAAGAGTCGGACACGACTGAGCGACTTCCCTTTCACTTTTCACTTTCATGCATTGGAGAAGGAAATGGCAGCCCACTCCAGTGTTCTTGCCTGGAGAATCCCAGGGACGGGGAAGCCTGGTGGGCTGCCGTCTATGGGGTCACACAGAGTCGGACACGACTGAAGCGACTTAGCAGCAGCAGCAGCAGCATTGACACCAGTTCTGTAGCCTTGGACAATTCATTATAGTTGTTTTTAATACTTTAAGTTTCATAAAATAACTAAAAATTAAATTTCATTTATGTCTTAAAATAGGTCAGCTCTGTTTAATAATGTTCAAGTTTTGTATATTCTCTATCAAAAGCTAGTCTTTTAAGTATCTTTCATCTTACTTTTTAAGAAGCAGTTTGTTGCTGCCTTAGCCTATAGCCATCTCTCCTTTCCTCCCTGCCTCTTAGCATTTAATGCTCTCCTTTTCAGTCCTGTCATATAAAAAAATCCCTTATGGCCACTTCAACACTCCCTACTGAATTTCCAGCCTCCTAACTCTTCTGGGTTCCAAACTGTGCCTAATTAAGCTTTTCATGAATTTCTATATCATTCTGATAAAGCATCATTCAGTAGACCCTGTCCCCACGGATCCAGCTTCTGACTTCAAGGAGCAAGTTTTTTTAATATTTATTGGTATAGCTCTATTTTTATTATTATCAGCATGAACTCATCTGTTATTATTTTGCTGTCTCTAGTCTTTCTGAACATTCACAATTGTCCTTTTATCTGTCTACTAAATTATGTTCCACTATTATAGAAAATATCACTTGAAGACAGACCTAGCAATACATTTATCAATATTAACTTTTAATACAAATATTTCACAGCCCTTATCTACCTTCTTCAACTTACTCAGTTTTTATGATTATTATTTTTTATTACATACTAACTTATTTATGTTCTTTTTTTATGTTTACTATCAAGGTTAGTTCATAAACCTGCAATTCCCCAAATAGTATTTACTGTAATACTAATAGGAATGTCAATTAATACAATAGACTAGAGAGTACCAACATAGACAATTATATGTATATAAAACTCTGTTCAGGAAGGGTTGTTTAAGATAGGGTATTATAGAAACTGGGTAACATTTCAGTAGTTTAAGGTGAATGCCTCCTTTATTGTGTTTCGAAGTCAATCCATATGGAATAAAAATGTAAACATTGAACCAAATTGTAATAGAAATTAATAGGAATGTCAATTAATACAATAGACTAGAGAGTACCAACATAGACAATTATATGTATATAAAACTCTGTTCAGGAAGGGTTGTTTAAGATAGGGTATTATAGAAACTGGGTAACATTTCAGTAGTTTAAGGTGAATGCCTCCTTTATTGTGTTTCGAAGTCAATCCATATGGAATAAAAATGTAAACATTGAACCAAATTGTAATAGAAATTGACAAAGATTAAATCATTTATGAAATATCTAGGAGGAGGATAACATTCCTTTTGGAAGAAATTTAAAAAGGTATAAATGGATGATTGATAGCTTCAAGAATATATGTATTTGAGATTTCTATACCACTGGAGAAGGGAATGGCAAGCCACTTCAGTATTCTTGCCTTGAGAACCCCATGAACAGTATGAACAGGCAAAATGATAGGATATCAAAAGAGGAACTCCCCAGGTCATTAGGTGCCCAATATGCTACTGGAGATCAGTGGAGCAATAAGTCCAGAAAGAATGAAGGGATGGAGCCAAAGCGAAAACAATACCCAGTTGTGCATGTGACTGATGATAGAAGCAAGATCCGATGCTGTAAAGAGCAATACTGCATAGGAACCTGGAATGTCAGGTCCATGAATCAAGGCAAATTGGAAGTGGTCAAACA
>SJYT01065875.1:79087-117158 GCA_006410635.1 Cephalophus harveyi | reverse complement strand
AGTATACTGTATTGGTGTTTTTCTTTCTGGCTTACTTCACTCTGTATAATCGGCTCCAGTTTCATCCACCTCATTAGAACTGATTCAAATATATTCTTTTTAATGGCTGAGTAATACTCCATTGTGTATATGTACCACAGCTTTCTTATCCATTCATCTGCTGATGGACATCTAGGTTGCTTCCATGTCCTGGCTATTCTAAACAGTGCTGCGATGAACATTGGGGCACACATGTCTCTTTCAGTTCTGGTTTCCTCGGTGTGTATGCCCAGCAGTGGGATTGCTGGGTCATAAGGCAGTTCTATTTCCAGTTTTTTGAGGAGTCTCCACACTGTTCTCCATAGTGGCTGTACTAGTTTGTGTTCCCACCAACAGTGTAAGAGGGTTAGCTTTTCTCCACACCCTCTCCAGCATCTATTGCTTGTAGACTTTTGGATCGCAGCCATTCTGATTGGTGTGAAATGGTACCTCATTGTGGTCTTGATTTGCATTTCTCTGATAATGAGTGATGTTGAGCATCTTTTCATGTGTTTGTTAGCCATCTGTCTGTCTTCTTTGGAGAAATATCTGTTTAGTTCTTTGGCCCATTTTTTGACTGGGTCGTTTATTTTTCTGGAGTTGAGCTGCATAAGTTGCTTGTATATTTTTGAGATTAGTTGTTTGTCAATTGTTTCATTTGCTATTATTTTCTCCCATTCTGAAGCCAGTCTTTTCATCTTGCTTATAGTTTCCTTTGTTGTGCAGAAGCTTTTAATTTTAATTAAGTCACATTTGTTTATTTTTGCTTTTATTTCCAATATTTGGGAAGTGGGTCATAGAGGATCCTGCTGTAATTTATGTCAGAGAGTGTTTTGCCTATGTTCTCCTCTAGGAGTTTTATAGTTTCTGGTCTTACGTTTAGATCTTTAATCCATTTTGAGTTTATTTTTGTGTGTGGTGTTAGAAAGTGTTCTAGTTTCATCTTTTACAAGTGGTTGACCAGTTTTCCAAGCACCACTTGTTAAAGAGATTGTCTTTTCTCCATTGTATCTTCTTGCCTCCTTTGTCGAAGATAAGGTGTCCATAGGTGCGTGGATTTATCTCTGGGCTTTCTATTTTGTTCCATTGATCTGTATTTCTGTCTTTGTGCCAGTACCATACTGTCTTGATGACTGTGGCTTTGTAGTAGAGCCTGAAGTCAGGCAGGTTGATTCCTCCAGTTCCATTCTTCTTTCTCAAGATTGCTTTGGCTATTCGAGGTTTTTTGTATTTCCATACAAATTGTGATATTATTTGTTCTAGCTCTGTGAAAAATACCGTTGGTAGCTTGATAGGGATTGCATTGAATCTGTAGATTGCTTTGGGTAGTATACTCATTTGCACTATATTGATTCTTCCGATCCATTAACATGGTATATTTCTCCATCTATTAGTGTCCTCTTTGACTTCTTTCACCAGTATTTTATAGTTTTCTATATATAGGTCTTAATTTCTTTAGGTAGGTAGGTAGATATTTTCCTAAGTATTTTATTCTTTTCTTTGCAATGGTGAATGGAATTGTTTCCTTAATTTCTCTTTCTAGTTTCTCATTAGTGTATAGGAATGCAAGGGATTTCTGTGTGTTGATTTTATATCCTGCAACATTACTATATTCATTGATTAGCTCTAAAACGCTGGGCTGGAAGAAGCACAAGCTGGAATCCAGATTACTGGGAGAAATATCAATAACCTCAGATATGCAGATGACACCACCCTTATGGCAGAAAGTGAAGAGGAGCTAAAAAGCCTCTTGATGAAAGTGAAAGTGGAGAGTGATAAAGTTGACTTAAAGCTCAGCATTCAGAAAACGAAGATCATGGCATCCGGTCCCATCACTTCATGGGAAATAGATGGAGAAACAGTGGAAACAGTGTCAGACTTTATTTTTGGGCTCCAAAATCACTGTAGATTGTGACTGCAGCCATGAAATTAAAAGACGCTTACTCCTTGGAAGGAAAGTTATGACCAACCTAGACAGCATATTAAAAAGCAGAGACATTACTTTGCCGACTAAGGTCTGTCTAGTCAAGGCTATGGTTTTTCCTGTGGTTATGTACGGATGTGAGAGTTGGACTGTGAAGAAGGCTGATCGCCGAAGAATTGATGCTTTTGAACTGTGGTGTTGGAGAAGACTCTTGGGAGTCCCTTGGACTGCAAGGAGATCCAACCAGTTCATTCTGAAGGAGATCACCCTGGGATTTCTTTGGAAGGAATGATGCTAAAGCTGAAACTCCAGTACTTTGGCCAGCTCATGAGAAGAATTGACTCATTGGAAAAGACTCTGATGGTGTGAGGGATTGGGGGCAGGAGGAGAAGGGGACGACCGAGGATGAGATGGCTGGATGGCATCATGGACTCGATGGACGTGAGTCTGAGTGAACTTCGGAAGATGGTGATGAACAGGGAGGCTTGGCGTGCTGCGATTCATGGGGTCGCAGAGAGTGGGACACGACTGAGCGACTGAACTGAACTGAACTGAACACCCAGATTTACTGTACTTAACTTGTGATTACATTGTAACTTATGCTACATTCCTCAGTTTTTTTCTTATCTTTCTAAATCCTGTTTGCTCCTAGCATCTTAAGATCACTATCCCTAAAAAGGCTTCTAGCTATTCTTAATTATTCCTAAATCCTAAACTCAGCAATCTTCTTTTGCCATAAATATTTCCCTCACAAACAGGTCTCAGATAACAATCCTTCCCATGGCCTCAAGCTGCAGCCTACCTGCTCATCCTGGGACATTCTTTGTAAAGATCCTTGAACAAATGTCAGTGGTTACTTTATAGATTGTTTTCTGGGCACATCTGTAGAATGCTTTGTGCTTTCTCATGCTTCTCTCAAGCACTTTAATATTCTTTCCAGCCAACTCAACTGAAGAAAGGAAAGAACAAGTCAGAATCACCAGGCCTAACTCCTTCGTCCTGGGGCTGTGCCTGCAAGATGAAGAGAGGGCGTTGGGGCCGTGCCTCCATTTTGTCAGTAATGCCTAGTGCAGCTCCCAACATTCTATGATCATATTGCTATGAGCATTTGCTTATGAGTGTTTGTGTGGATGAGTGTTTGTATGAATATATATTTGCTTTCACTCCTCCTGGCTGTATACCTAGGAATAGAATTGCAGGGTCATATTGGAACTCTGTATTCTGGGGAATAGATGGACTCTTTTCCAAAGCAGCTACATCATTTTAAAATTACCTTGAATTGACTGTAAGTCAAGGTACTTAAAATTCATTCCCATACTAGTGATGAATTTTTATTGATTTTACCCTGAACCATCTTGTCCCCAAAGGAACTATTTGTAAATCATCTGACAAGAATTAAGAGTATATAGTTTGACATAGATAATAACTTGATTTTTCTCTTCATTTTTATTTAAAGGTAACTGACAAGTATAGGGGTAAAACCCATTGATTTTGCTGAAATTGTGGTTAACAAAATATTAGAGTATGAATTTAAAAGAATAAAGTAATGTGGAATAAAAACCATTATATTGAAGCTGTCATCATCATCATTATTAAAGAGTTTAGAATGGCTAAATGTTTCATAATGAAAAAAAAATATTTTAATATAAATTTATTTATTTTAATTGGAGGCTAATTACTTTACAGTATTGTATCGGTTTTGCCAAACATCAATGTGAATCCACCATGGGTGTACACGTGTTCCCCATCCTGAACCCCCCTCCCACCTCCTTCCCCATACCATCCCTCTGGGTCATCCCAGTGCACCAGCCCCAAGCATCCTGTATCATGTATCGAACCTGAATTGGCGATTTGTTTCACATATGATATTATACATGTTTCAATGCCATTCTCCCAAATCATCCCACCCTCGCCCTCTCCCACAGACTCCAAAAGACTGTTCTATACAACTGTGTCTCTTTTGCTGTCTTGCATACAGGGTTATTGTTACCATCTTTCTATATTCCATATATATGCATTAGTATACTGTGTTGGTGTTTTTCTTTCTGGCTTACTTCACTCTATATAATCGGCTCCAGTTTTATCCACCTCATTAGAACTGATTCAAATATATTCTTTTTAATGGCTGAGTAATACTCCATTGTGTATATGTACCACAGCTTTCTTATCCATTCATCTGCTGATGGACATCTAGGTTGCTTCCATGTCCTGGCTATTATAAACAGTGCTGCGATGAACATTGGGGTACATGTGTCTCTTTCAATTCTGGTTTCCTCGGTGTGTATGCCCAGCAGTGGGATTGCTGGGTCATAAGGCAGTTCTATTTGCAGTTTTTTAAGGAATCTCCACACTGTTCTCCATAGTGGCTGTAATAGTTTGCGTTCCCACCAGCAGTGTAAGAGGGTTCCCTTTTCTCCACACCCTCTCCAGCATTTATTGCTTGTAGACTTGTGGATCGCAGCCATTCTGACTGGTGTGAAATGGTATCTCATTGTGGTCTTGATTTGCATTTCTCTGATAATGAGTGATGTTGAGCATCTTTTCATGTGTTTGTTAGCCATCCGTATGTCTTCTTTGGAGAAATGTCTGTTTAGTTCTTTGGCCCATTTTTTGATTGGGTCGTTTATTTTTCTGGAATTGAGCTGCATGAGTTGCTTGTATATTTTTGAGATTAGTTGTTTGTCAGTTGCTTCATTTGCTATTGTTTTCTCCCATTCAGAAGGCTGTCTTTTTACCTTGCTTATAGTTTCCTTTGTTGTGCAGAAGCTTTTAATTTTAATTAGATCCCATTTGTTTATTTTTGCTTTTATTTCCAGTATTCTGGGAGGTGGATCATAGAGGATCCTGCTGTGATTTATGTCGGAAAGTGTTTTGCCTATGTTCTCCTCTAGGAGTTTTATAGTTTCTGGTCTTACGTTTAGATCTTTAATCCATTTTGAGTTTATTTTTGTGTGTGGTGTTAGAAAGTGATCTAGTTTCATTCTTCTACAAGTGGTTGACCAGTTTTCCCAGCACCACTTGTTAAAGAGATTGTCTTTACTCCATTGTATATTCTTGCCTCCTTTGTCGAAGATAAGGTGTCCATAGGTGTGTGGATTTATCTCTGGGCTTTCTATTTTGTTCCATTGATCTATATTTCTGTCTTTGTGCCAGTACCATACTGTCTTGATGACTGTGGCTTTGTAGTAGAGCCTGAAGTCAGGCAGGTTGATTCCTCCAGTTCCATTCTTCTTTCTCAAGATTGCTTTGGCTATTCGAGGTTTTTTGTATTTCCATACAAATCTTGAAATTATTTGTTCTAGTTCTGTGAAAAATACCGCTGGTAGCTTGATAGGGATTGCATTGAATCTGTAGATTGCTTTGGGTAGTATACTCATTTTCACTATATTGATTCTTCCGATCCATGAACACGGTATATTTCTCCATCTATTAGTGTCCTCTTTGATTTCTTTCATCAGTGTTTTATAGTTTTCCATATATAGGTCTTTAGTTTCTTTAGGTAGATATATTCCTAAGTATTTTATTCTTTTCGTTGCAATGGTGAATGGAATTGTTTCCTTAATTTCTTTTTCTACTTTCTCATTATTAGTGTATAGGAATGCAAGGGATTTCTGTGTGTTGATTTTATATCCTGCAACTTTACTATATTCATTGATTAGCTCTAGTAATTTTCTGGTGGAGTCTTTAGGATTTTCTATGTAGAGGATCATGTCATCTGCAAACAGTGAGAGTTTTACTTCTTCTTTTCCAATTTGGATTCCTTTTATTTCTTTTTCTGCCCTGATTGCTGTGGCCAAAACTTCCAGAACTATGTTGAATAGTAGCGGTGAAAGTGGGCACCCTTGTCTTGTTCCTGACTTTAGGGGAAATGCTTTCAGTTTTTCACCATTGAGGATAATGTTTGCTGTGGGTTTGTCATATATAGCTTTTATTATGTTGAGGTATGTTCCTTCTATTCCTACTTTCTGGAGAGTTTTTATCATAAATGGATGTTGAATTTTGTCAAAGGCCTTCTCTGCATCTATTGAGATAATCATATGGCTTTTATTTTTCAATTTGTTAATGTGGTGAATTACATTGATTGATTTGCGGATATTGAAGAATCCTTGCATCCCTGGGATAAAGCCCACTTGGTCATGGTGTATGATCTTTTTAATGTGTTGTTGGATTCTGATTGCTAGAATTTTGTTAAGGATTTTTGCATCTATGTTCATCAGTGGTATTGGCCTGTAGTTTTCTTTTTTGGTGACATCTTTGTCAGGTTTTGGTATTAGGGTGATGATGGCCTCATAGAATGAGTTTGGAAGTTTACCTTCCTCTGCAATTTTCTGGAAGAGTTTGAGTAGGATAGGTGTTAGCTCTTCTCTAAATTTTTGGTAGAATTCAGCTGTGAAGCTGTCTGGACCTGGGCTTTTGTTTGCTGGAAGATTTCTGATTAAGTTTTTTTTCAATGTCTGTGCTTGTGATGGGTCTGTTTAGATTTTCTATTTCTTCCTGGCTCAGTTTTGGAAAGTTGTACTTTTCTAAGAATTTGTCCATTTCTTCCACGTTGTCCATTTTGTTGGCATATGATTGCTGATAGTAGTCTCTCATGATCCTTTGTATTTCTGTGTTGTCTGTTGTGATCTCTCCATTTTCATTTCTAATTTTATTGATTTGATTTTTCTCCCTTTGTTTCTTGATGAATCTGGCTAATGGTTTGTCAATTTTATTTATCCTCTCAAAGAACCAGCTTTTGGCTTTGTTGATTTTTGCTATGATCTCTTTTTGTTTCTTTTGCATTTATTTCTGCCCTAATTTTTAAGATTTCTTTCCTTCTACTAACCCTAGGGTTCTTCATTTCTTCCTTTTCTAGTTGCTTTAGGTGTAGAGTTAGGTTATTTATTTGACTTTTTTCTTGTTTCTTGAAGTATGCCTGTATTGCTTTGAACCTTCCCCTTAGCACTGCTTTTACAGTGTCCCACAGGTTTTGGGTTGTTGTGTTTTCATTTTCATTCACTTCTATGCATATTTTGATTTCTTTTTTGATTTCTTCTGTGATTTGTTGGTATTCAGCAGCGTGTTGTTCAGCTTCCATATGGTGGAATTTTTAATAGTTTTTCTCCTGTAATTGAGATCTAATCTTACTGTATGTGGTCAGAAAAGATGCTTGGAATGATTTCAATTTTTTTGAATTTACTTAGGCTAGATTTATGGCCTAGAATGTGATCTATCCTGGAGAAGGTTCCATGTGCACTTGAGAAAAAGGTGAAATTCATTGTTTTGGGTTGAAATGTCCTATAGATATCAATTAGGTCTAACTGGTCTATTGTATCATTTAAAGTTTGTGTTTCCTTGTTAACTTTCTGTTTAGTTGATCTATCCATAGGTGTGAGTGGGGTATTAAAATCTCCCATTATTATTGTTATTGTTAATTTCCCCTTTCATACTTGTTAGCATTTGTCTTACATATTGCGGTGCTCCTATGTTGGGTGCATATATATTTATAATTGTTATATCTTCTTCTTGGATTGACCCTTGATCATTATGTAGTGTCCTTCTTTGTCTCTTTTCACAGCCTTTGTTTTAAAGTCTATTTTATCTGGTATGAGTATTGCTACCCCTGCTTTCTTTTGGTCTCTGTTTGCATGGCATATCTTTTTCCAGCTCCTTACTTTCAGCCTGTATGTGTCCCTTGTTTTGAGGTGGGTCTCTTGTAGACAACATATATAGGGGTCTTGTTTTTGTATCCATTCAGCCAGTCTTTGTCTTTTGCTTGGGGCATTCAACCCATTTACGTTTAAGGTAATTATTGATAAGTATGATTCCGTTGCCTTTTACTTTATTGTTTTGGGTTCGAGTTTATACACCCTTTTTTTGTTTCCTGTCTAGAGAAGATCTTTTAGTATTTGTTGGAGAGCTGGTTTGGTGGTGCTGAATTCTCTCAGCTTTTGCTTGTCTGTAAAGCTTTTGATTTTTCCTTCATATTTGAATGAGATCCTTGCTGGGTACTGTAATCTGGGCTATAGGTTATTTTCTTTCATCACTTTATGTCCTGCCATTTCCTTCTGGCCTGAAGAGTTTCTTTTGAAAGATCAGCTGTTACCCTTATGGGAATCCTCTTGTGTGTTATTTGTTGTTTTTCCCTTGATGCTTTTAATATTTGTTCTTTGTGTTTGATCTTTGTTAATTTGATTAATATGTGTCTTGGAGTGTTTCGCCTTGGGTTTATCTTATTTGGGACTCGCTGGGTTTCTTGGACTTGGGTGATTATTTCCTACTTCATTTTAGGGACGTTTTCAACTATTATCTCCTCAAGTATTTTTCTCATGGTCTTTCTTTTTGTCTTCTTCTTCTGGGACTCCTATGATTTGAATGTTGGGATATTTAACATTGTCCCAGAGGTCTCTGAGATTGTCCTCACTTCTTTTAATTCGTTTTTCTTTTTTCCTCTCTGATTCATTTATTTCTACTATTCTATCTTCTACCTCACTAATCCTATCTTCTGCCTCCATTATTCTACTATTTGTTCCCTCCAGAGTGTTTTTTATCTCACTTATTGCATTATTCATTATATATTGACTCTTTTTTGCTTCTTCTAGGTCCTTGTTAAACCTTTCTTGCATCTTCTCAATCCTTGCTTCTAGGCTATTTATCTGTGATTCCATTTTGTTTTTGAGATTTTGAATCATTTTCACTATCATTATTCAGAATTCTTTATCAGGTATATTCCCTATCTCTTCCTCTTTGGTTTGGTTTGGTGGGCATTTATCCTGTTCCTGTACCTGCTGGGTATTCCTCTTTCTCTTCATCTTGTTTGTATTGCTGTTTGGGGTGACCTTTCTGTATTCTGGCAGTTTGTGGAGTTCTCTTTATTGTGGAGTTTCCTCACTGTAAGTGGGGTTGTATGGGTGGCTTGTCAAGGTTTCCTGGTTAGGGAGGCTTATGTCAGTGTTCTGGTGGGTGGAACTTGATTTCTTCTTTCTGGAGTTCAATGAAGTGTCCAGTAATGAGCTATGAGATGTCAGTGGGTTTGGAGTGACTTTGGGCAGCCTGTATATTGAAGCTCAGGGCTGTGTTCCTGTGTTGCTGGATAATTTGCATGGTATGTCTTGCTCTGGAACTTATTGGCCCTTGGGTGGTGCTTGGTTTCAGTATAGGTATGGAGGCGTTTGATAAGCTCCTGTCAATTAATGTTCCCTGAAGTCAGGAGTTCTCTGGTGTTCTCAGGATTTGGACTTAAGCCTCCTGCTTCTGGTTTTCAGTCTTATTTTTACAGTAGCCTCAAGACTTCTCCATCTAAATAGCACTGTTGATAAAACATCTAGGTTAAAGATGAAAAGTTTCTCCACAGTAAGGGACACCCAGAGAGGTTCACAGAGCTACATGGAGAAGCGGGAGGAGGAAGATAGAGGTGACCAAAATGAGATGAGGTGGAATCAAAAGAGGAGAGAGCAAGCTAGCCAGTAATCACTTCCTTATGTGCACTCCGCAACTGGACCACTCAGAGATGTTCACAGTTATACAGAGAAGAGAAGAGGGAGGAAGGTGACAGAGGTGGCCAGGAGGATAAAGAAGGGGATCAAAAAGAGAGAGATCCAGCCAGTAATCAGTTTCTTAAGTGTTCTCCACCATCTGGAACACACAAAGAGATTCACAGGGTTGGGTAGAGAAGAGAAGAGAGAGGGAGGAGATAGAGGCGACCTGGTGGAGAAAAAGGAGAGTCCAAAGGGGGAGAGAGCAGTCAAACCAGTAATCTTGCTCCCAAGTAAAAATGGGTACTGAAGATTGGGTTCTTAAAAGTACAGAATTGATAACAAATACCAAAAAGCAAAGATTAAAAATCTAGAGTAGAGGTTGGATTTTCAAAAATACAATATTAAAGAAAAAAAGTCACAAAATTATAAAATATATATATATGAAGCTTGCTTTAAAAATAGGGTCTCTCTTTTTTTAGTAATAGTAGGTTATAAAAATGAAAAAGGAGTAATAGAGGACTTAAACATTAAAAAAAATTAAAAAAATAGAGAATGATAGTAAAAATAGTATCTAGGCCTTTCTCTGGTGATGTTGTGGGCAGTGTAGGGTCAGTTCATTTTAGGATAGTTCCTTGATCCGGCTTATATTTCTCAAGATCTAATAGGCCCCTTCCTATTTAGTCGGTACTAACTATAGGGTTTTAATCTATTGCACCTGTCACGTCCAAGGAAGTTCCCTCTGTTTTAGCTTCTTCTGTTTGCTGTTCTCTTCAGTGTCTAATTTCTGCCCTGACACAAGGGGGCAGTGGTGGACACTTTTTTAGGCTCACTTGTTCAGTCGTGCTGTGGGAGGGAGGGACGCTGGAAACAAATAACGCTGGCGTGTGCTCGCAGCATCTCGGCCACACTGGGTTTGCCTCCGCTCACGGCATGTGTGCTTTCCCTGTCAACACTGCTTAGGCTCTAGGTTGCTCTGCCAGGAACTGTTTGAGGCTGGCCCTGGGTTGTATGCACTTCCCAGGTCTGAGCCCCTCAGGTTCAGGTACTCGGGTAGTCCTCAGAGGAGCAGACTCAGTTGGGCCTGCGTTTTGTGCCGTTCCCAGGTCCGAGCAGCTAAGGTGACCAGGGTTTAGTGAGCGTGGTTGCTATGACTTATGGCGTCCCCCATTCCTGCCGCTTGGTTTTCTGGGTGTACAACCGGTGCACCTTCTCAGGCGGATGTTGACCATCTAGAATCCCAAGAAGTCTTAGTTAGCAATGAAGCCTGCTTGCAGTTTGGTAGATAATGCCTCTCTGGGGCCACGATTGCCCCCTTCCAGCTCTGGCTCCCTGTCACCGGAGGGGGATGGTCTGCAGCCAGCTAGCTCTGCTCAGTCCTTTGTTCTGTGCACAGGCCTGGCAGTGTCTTAGGTTAGGGCTTTTTGCGTGGTAGCTATCCCAGTCTGGTTTGCTAGCCAAAGTTATTTCCTCAGATTGCCCTTGGGGCATTCAGGCCCGGTCCTTACTCTAAGCAAAGCAGCCCACACCTCCCTGCCAGTCCCCGCTTGCTAGAGGTGGATGCAGGCATCTGCGCTGCTTCTCCGCTGGGGGAGTTACCGTTGTGCACGTAATCTATGGGTTTTATTTATTTATTTATTTATTTTTCCTCCAGGTTATGTTGCCCTCTGTGCTTCCAAAGCTCGCCACAGACTCGGCAGTGAGAGTGTTTCCTGGTGTTTGGAAACTTCTTTCTTTTTTAAGACTCCCTTCCCAGGATGGAGCTCTGTCCCTACCTCTTTTGTCTCTCTTTTTGTCTTTTTTTTTTTTTTTTTTCTTACCTACTTTCAAAGACAATGGGCGGCTTTTCTGGGTGCCTGATGTCCTCTACTGGCATTCAGAAGTTGTTTTGTGGAATTTACTCAGCGTTCAAATGTTCTTTTGATGAATTTGTGGGGGAGAAAGTGGTCTCCCTGTCCTATTCCTCTGCCATTTAGGACCGCCCTCCATAATGAAAATATTTTGTCTTTACATAAATTACAGAGCAGAGAAGTGTTAGATGTAATTCCATTAGATTTTTCAAAAAAAAATCCCTTTGTAGTGGTAGGCACTCTTTTCTTGGCCTTGTTCATTGAGTTTCAGATCAGTGAATAGAAGGAAATAGCAACTCATCTAAGAAATATGGGAAAAGCACAAGAAGGTTTGTTTTTGGCTGAAATGCATGAAAAAATAGAGAAATCATCTCTGAATTGCTTTTATTAGTCAGTGGCTCCTGCAGCCTTGGGGTATACATTTTGGTAGACATGCCAAGTGTCACACATCTTTGCTGTTAGTGTCCTGTTTCAGGGCTGCTTGCAGATACAGGATCACCTGTAAAACTGGTCACACTTTAATGACCATCCACTCTATTACATTAATTTGTCAATTACTGTGCTAATATCTTGTTTTTCTATATATTTTTTATTAAATATTCTAATATGTGAAAGAATTCCTTTCATATATTTAATTTGTAAACTTTTTATTCTCCATCCTTCCCTGATTGCTTTTCTAGACAATATTTAGAATAATTTTCTCATCAAAAATTCTCTAGAATTTTCTTATTAAATTCTTTGCAGAACTTTAAGTTATTTTGGAAGAATTGTCAGCATTTATAAACATTTTGCCGACAAAGGTCCATATAGTCAAAGCTATGGTTTTTTCAGTAGCCATGTATGGACCATTAAGAAGGCTGAGCGCCAAATAATTGATAGAAGACTCTTGAGAGTCCCTTAGAGAGCAAGGAGATCAAAGCAGTCAATCCTAAAGGAAATCAAGTCCTGAAAATTCATTGAAAGGACTGATGTTTAAGCTGAAGCTCCAATACTTTGGCTACCTGATGCGAAGAGCTGACTCACTGAAAAAGACCCTGATGCTGGGAGAGATCGAGGGCAGGAGGAGAAGGGGATGACAGAGGATGAGATGGTTGGATGGCATCACTGATTCAATGGACATGAGTTTGAGCAAACTCTGGGAGATAGTGAAGGACAGGGAAGCCTGGTGTGATGCAGTTCACAGGGTCACAAAGATTCAGACATGACTTAGTGACTGAACAACAACAACAACAAAATACCTACTTGACTTTTTATTGGAATTACTTAGATCAATTCCAGTTCATAAATGAAGTATACCTTTCCATTTAAAAATTTTTTCTAATCTTTTATTGCTGATACAAAGAAATAAAGTTAATTTGTATATATAAAAAAGATATTAGGCCACCCACATAGGGCATATTAAGGGAGTGTGATATTAGTTTTGCAGAATGGCAAACACCTACCCTCAGCTTGTAAGAGAAGTGGAAGTTGGAGTTGGGGGGAGGGACTATCTTGAAATGAGTCATTGATATATCCTTATGGGGAAGGGAAGTGTCCTTGACCTCACGTCAAGAGGAAAGGGTGATGAGAACCACTAGGAGAGTTTTGGCCCTTGTCCCCTGTAGTTTAGGAGCCACAGGGCCTTATGTCCTTTTTCTGTTCTTTGAGTCTGTGTGTGTGTGTGTGTGTTCTAAGTTGCTTCATGTGTATCAAACTCTGTGCAACCCTGTGGACTGCAACCTGCCAGACTCCTCTGTCCAAGGGATTCTCCAGGCAGAATACTGGAATGTGTTGTCGTGCCCTCCTCCAGGAGATCTTCCGGAACCAGGGATAGAACCTGCATCTCTTACTTGCATTGGCAGGTGGGTTCTGTACCACTTGTGCCACCTGGGACGCCCTCTTTGAGTCCATTCTGCCTCCTAAATATGGTTGTTCTGATAGTTGTCATGTGTCCATGTTAAGATGGCCACTTTGTATAGGCTGATGTGTGCCAACTGCTCTGAAGCCTTGATAATGCTCAGTTCAGTTCAGTTCAGTCGCTCAGTCGTGTCTGACGCTTTGTGACCCTATGAATCACAGCATGCCAGGCCTCCCTGTCCTTCACCAACTCCTGGAGTTCACTCAGACTCACGTCCACTGAGTCAGTGATGCCATCCAGCCATCTCATCCTCTGTCACTGCTGCTAATTCACTTCAGTCGTGTCCAACTCTGTGTGACCCCATAGACGGCAACCCACCAGGCTCCGCCGACCCTGGAATTCTCCAGGCAAGAACACTGGAGTGGGTTGCCAACTACTAGAAATGAATACACACATCTATTTTTCTTTAAAAATATAATTGATAATCAAGAAAATGCTTTTTTTTTATAAACTTGTAAGTGTTCAGAGTCCACACAAATCTATGGATGCTTAATCAATTTGATACAAGAAGTAGCAAATATGAATGAAATATGTTTCCTCCACCTTGGAAATTGATTCTTTGGAGAGATTTAGCCTCTTGATGAACCCATAATATCTTTTTACTGTTAGGAAAAAAGCATTCAATGGCATTGAAAGGAGAATATGTAATACTGCATCTGGGAAGAAAATTAGATGAGTTAGAGCTTGCATGGTGGTAGAAATGACAATTTTTGATTAACAAATTGTCAGCATGGGGGCACATTCCTTCAATTTTCAGCAATTTGAAATCCCAGCATTAATCAGCTTTTGCTGAATGCCACCCACTGTTCATACAGCAGTGAGGAAGGCAGTAATGAAAAATTGAAGAACTAGCATTAGATCAGAGATCATGCTGGCTACAGTGTCTTTGTTTTGTGCGATGACTTTTTTTTTAATTATTATTCTGAAATTGGTCAAAACATGCATTGACCTCCTCAAATGACTTCTGTGAGTGCTTCTTTTAGAACAATAAATGGTGCTAATAAGTTGGCTAGCCCCACACCAACTAGACATTTAATATATGTTGTGTGAGCACACGAATAAGAATTCAGAATTATAGAAACATAGGAAGTGTTCCCCACTCATGGTTGTCTTTTTCTGGAATTCAAAATAAATCGAACTATTCTAGTGCTCCCAGGAAGCTTAAACCTATTTTTAAAACATTGACTTTGTTTTTATAAATTGGTTTAATTTAATCCATGCTTTTATTTTTTTATTGCTTGTTAGGTTCCTACAACGTGTAAGGCACTGCAGGGACTAAGTGGATGCACAAAAATGGCCCTGCTATAAAAGAGTTTATAGTATCCATATACATTCCATTGTTTGGTCCACAATTTTTTACTTTGTCTATATTTTTTTATTTTATTTATTTATTTTTGGCTGTACTGGTTCTTCGTTGCTGCGAGGGCTTTTTCTCTCGTTGTGGCAAGGGAAAGCTCCTCTAAAGTTGCGGTGCCCGGGCTCTAGGGTGTGCAGGCTTCCGTAGTTGCTGCAGGTGGGCTCAGTAGCCGTGGCTCCTGGGCTCTAGAGCACAGGCTCAACAGTTGTGGCACACAGGCTTAGTTGCTCCAAGATATGTGGGATCTTCCTGGATCAGGGATCGAACCCATGTTTTCTGCATTGGCAGCGGATTCTTTTATCTCTGAGCTACCAAGGAATCCCCATATATTCTTCCTCTACATTTTTGATTTATTGAATAAATTTGCCAATATTAAAAAATTTTTTATTGGAATATAGTTGCCTTACAATGTTATGATAATTTCTACCATACATCAAAATGAATCAGCTATATGTATACACATATCCCCTTTTTCTCGGATTTCCTTCCCATGTAGATCATCACAGAGCACTGAGTAGAACTTCCTGTGCTATATATTATGTTCTCATTAGTTATCTGTTTTATAAATAGTATCAATAGTTTATATATGTCAATCCCAATTTCCCAATTCATTCTTCATACCCTTCCCCACCTTCTCCCCTTGGTATCCATACTTTTGTTCTCAACATCTGCATGTCTATTTCTGCTTTGTAAATAAGATAGTCTATAACAACTTTTTCAGATTCCAAATACATAGATTAATATACATTTATTTTTATCTTTCTTACTTCACCCTGTATGACAGTCTCTACAAATGAACCAATTTTGTTCCTTTTTATGACTGAGTAATAATCCATTGTATATATGTATTATATCTTATTTATCCATTCCTCTGTTAATGGACATTTAGGTTGTTTCCATGTCCTGGCTATTGTGAACAGTGCTATAGTGAACATTGGTGGGTATGTGTCTTTTTGAATTATGGTTTTCTCTGGGTGTATGCCCAGGAGTGGAAACATGCAATATTATTCACACGTGAATGCAACACTTCTCACTTCTCTGTCTGTAAACTCTTGTTTTGTGCTTTTTTTTTTTTCTAAAACAAAGGCTGGGGACTGCTAGTTCCTCACTTCTGATATTTTTAGTCTCCCTTGGGACCAAACTATATTACATTTTCAGAAAGACTTCTTCTGGCTAAGTAGTATATAGACTGTCATCTAGAGGGAGAAAAAATTTGATTGACACAGGACTAGATGTTGTGACCTGGGCAACTTTGTTATTGCCTATAACGGTGAGTAGTTCAGTGAAGCAAAAAAGAATGTGAAATGGAAGTTCAATTATTAGTGGTTCAAAGAAAAGAGAGCCAATCTGTGAACTGTTCTCAGTAGAGTGGTTTAGTAATGTGTGATGAAAACCTCAAACAGGAAGTCTTAAGTTGGAGTTGATGACTGCCTCAGAGGATCTGTGAATTTCCTGAAATTATGAATAACATTCTACATTTAAGAAGCTGTGTGTTTTCTTGAGTAGATAATCTATAGCTTTCATGGGATTCTGAGATAGTTATGAATTCCTAAAAAAGTTGTGAACTATTGGCCTAAGGCAGGGGTTGGTGATTTTTTTCTGAAAAATACAAGGTAGTAAATATTTTAGGCTTTGAATAGCATTCAGTTCAGTTCAGTTCAGTCGCTCAGTCGTGTCCGACTCTTTGCGACCCCATGAATTGCAGCACGCCAAATGGACTCCCTGTCCATCACCAACTCCCAGAGTTCACTCAGACTCACGTCCACCGAGTCAGTGATGCCATCCAGCCATCTCATCCTTGGTCATCCCCTTCTCCTCCTGCCCCCAATCCCTCCCAGCATCAGAGTCTTTTCCAATGAGTCAACTCTTCGCATGAGGTGGCCAAAGTACTGGAGTTTCAGCTTTAGCATCATTCCTTCCAAAGAAATCCCAGGGTTTAAAACTAATATAAAACAAGCATTGATAGAATATAATATTTAGTTTCTACTCAAGTTTTGCCAGATTTCTCAATAAAGCCTGATAAACAGAGAATCTGGTGAGAAGCCGTGTGTTGCATTTAGCTGTTGTGTCTTTTTAGACTCATTAGATCTGGAAGAGTTTCCCCTTGGTTTTGCTTAATAGTACCCCATTCTTTATGGCTAAATACTATTCCACTGTCTGGATACAGTACATTTTGCTTATCCACTCATCTGTTGAATGACATTTTGATTGTTTCCGTATTTTGTCTATTGTAAGGGCTACTACTAATATTTATTAACAAATATTTTTTGAATACCTATTTTCAGAACCTTTGAATATATACCAATGAGTAGAATTGTTGGATCATGTGGTTAATTCCTGTCTCTTATACACATCTAGATGTGTATAAGAGACAGGCTGGATGTCATCTGGTTCCTCCTCCTCCTGGTCTCTTTTAGCTGTCGTGTCTTTTTAGGCTCATTAGATCTGGAAGAGTTTCCCCTTGGTTTTGCTTAATAGTACCCCATTCTTTATGGCTGAATACTATTCCACTGTCTGGATACAGTACATTTTGCTTATCCACTCATCTGTTGAATGACATTTTGATTGTTTCCGTATTTTGTCTATTGTAAGGGCTACTACTAATATTTATTAACAAATATTTTTTGAATACCTATTTTCAGAACCTTTGAATATATACCAATGAGTAGAATTGTTGGATCATGTGGTTAATTCTGAGTGTAACTTTTTGCAGAACTGTGAAAGTGTTTTTTACAGCAGCATTCCTGTTGGAACTTATGAGGTTTCTAATTTCTTCACATTCTCACACTTGTTATTTATTACTGCTATTACTACTACTATCCTATCAGGTATGAAGTAGTATCACATGGTTTTTATTTTCATTTCCTTAATTACTGATGATATTGAACATCATTTCATGTTGACCATTATTTATCATAGGGCATTTAAATACTTTCTTTAGAGAAATGTATATTCAATCCCATTGCCTATTTGGAAAATTGGGTTTTTGCCTTTTTCTTGTTGAACTGTTGTTGCCATCCAGTCACATGTCCAACTCCTGTGACCCTATGGACTACTTATATAAACTTTTCTTATGTTTCCTATGTCATTTCTGCTTACTTCTCATTCATTTTCCTATTTGGTTTTTCCTTTTTGTCTCAGTGGCCTTCCTTAATCTCTTATTGATCCTTGGCTATCTACACTTAAGAACAAGGCAGTAAACACAAATTTGTACATCTCTATATGAAAGCATTTCCCTGGTGGCTCACACAGCAGAGAATCTGCCTGCAACGAGGGGGACCCAGGTTTGATCCCTGGGTTGGGAAGATTCCCCTGGAGAATGAAATGCAACCTAGCTTCAGTATTCTTGCCTAGAGAATTCCCTGGACAGAGAAGCCAGGTGGGCTACAGTCCAGGGGTTGCAAGGAGTCTGACACAACTGAGTAACTAACACTTTCACTTTCATATAAAAGCTTTTTGACTTTATCTTAGAGGTTCAGGTGGATATCTGCTATTTACTGGGGGACACCTGAATATCAAAACATGGAGGTCTATTTTTCTGGAGTTACTGTTTCTGCAAAGAAAAATCTTGCTTTCCTGTCTTTGTCTTAGATGCTCAAATTTTGTGGGAGGGAGAGTGATGGGTCAGTACTTCTTTAGAGAATAAATTCTTACTTGTTCTTTCATTTACATTCCTCACAATTTTACCTCTGGTCCATCATATTCATTCCCTATTCCAGGTGCTTTATAAGATGACTTTGTTCTTGGGGGTCTACCCAAAGCCATTCCCAACCACCTCCCTCTTGCTTGTCCCCGAACATAAGTGTGCACTTTCCTAGAACATTTAGAAGCCAGGCTTCCTGATGTGTGTATCTGATCCAGGATTGAAAATTACAACAAAAAATGTGTTAGCCAAGTAGCTTCTGGAGAAGGTTTCTTCTCCATGAGTAGAGATAAGAGATGAAGGAGGATAAAGAAACTGCCCCTTACCCCTTTCCTCCCCTCCAGCTTTTGAATGAGACATGTGAGGACACACAGCATAATGAAGCATGGAGGCATCTTGGCTCATGAGGGAGAGGCCAAGAGCACCACAGACTCACTGAACCCGTGTCCTGATATCAGAGAACTGTGTGTCTCTGGTGGCTCACTGGCTTTCACTCCTGATTTTTCTTCATTATCTTTTGATCCTTATTCTTTCTTAGCTCCCATTTCCTTTTCCCTTCCTCCTTCAGATCTCCACCCTACTCACATCTTTAATAATTTTGAAGCTGGGATGGACTGAGTCATGAGCACAGAACAGTTATAAGCCCCTAACTGCCTTCATTCAGTCTTTCCTGAACAGAATTGAATAAACAGAGGAGCTGTGTACTGCTATGTCCATCCACTCAGCTCTCCCTCTCTCCCCGTCCCTGCTTTTATGGAGGCCCCTGTCTGTAGGTCATTCTTCTGTGTGATGTTCTCCACTGGCTTCCCACATCTCTAAAGGTAAAAACCTAAATGTATGAGACTGGTCTCAACACTATTTAGAGTGATCTTTGGCTGCTCTTCACCTAAATGCCCCTCCGCTTCTCCTGTGCTCAAACTTCGTTGAGGTTTTCAGGGTTCATGGAGTGTATGCTGTACCATTTCATCTCTGGACCTTTGTTCTTTTGCCAGATACACACCTTCCCTCCTCTGTATGCCTAACACACTTGTACTTTACTTCTGCTTAAATGTCATCTCCTCTCCAAAGTTTTCCTTCTCTTACAGTCATGGTTGGTTTCTCAGTCTTTTAACTTTTGAGCATTGCGCTAGTAGAGCTAGCAAAGCATTTATTAATATGTGTTTCTGGGTTTAGCTTTCCCATCAGTCTGTAAGTTCCTTGAGAGGAGAATATATGTCTTATTTTTTGTATCCTAAGCATGAAATGTACCCAGACCTAACTCTCACTGCTCTCCTATTCTTCTCGCTGTTCAGTCACTTAGTTGTCTCTGACTCTTTGAGACCCCATGGACTGCAGTATGCCAGGCTTCCCTGTCCTCCACTATCTCCCAGAGTTTGCTCAAACTCATGTCCCCTGAGTCAAGGATGCCGTCAAACATCTCATCCTCTGTCGCCCACTTCCGTCCTCAATCTTTTCCAACATCAGGGTCTTTTCAAATGAGTCAGCTCTTTGCACCAGGTGGTCAAAGTATTGGAGCTTCAGCTTCAATATCAGTCCTTCCAATGAACACTCAGGACTGATCTCCTTTAGGATGGACTAGTTAGATCTCCTTGCAGTCCAAGGGACTCTCAAGAGTCTTCTCCAACACCACAATTCAAAAGCATCAATTATTCAGTGCCCAGCTTTCTTTATAGTCCAACTCTCACATCCATACATGACTACTGGAAAAACCATAGCCTTGACTAGACGGACCTTTGTTGACAAAGTAATGTCTCTGCTTTTTAATATGCTGTTTAGGTTGGTCATAACTTTACTTCCAAGGAGCAAGCGTCTTTTAATTTCATAGCTGCAATCACCATCTGCAGTGATTTTGGAGCCCCCCAAAATAAAGTCTGACACTGTTTCCACTGTTTCCCCATCTATTTCCCATGAAGCGACGGGACCAGATGCCATGATCTTAGTTTTCTGAATGCTGAGCTTTAAGCCAAAATTTTCACTCTCCTCTTTTACTTCTCCAAAACTACAGTTCAAAATCGTCAATTCTCCAGTGCTCAGCCTTCTTTGTGATCCAACTCTCACAGACATATATGCCTACTGGAAAAACCATAGCTTTAACTATATGGACCTTTGTCCGTATGTCTCTGCTCTTTAATAACCTGTCTCGGTTTGTCATAGCTTTTCTTCCAAGGAGCAAGTGTCTTTGAATTTCATGACTGCAGTCACCATCCACTGTGATTATAGAGTCCAAGAAGATATTCTTTAAAAAGGATAACTTTCCATCATGCTAACTAATGTTAACCTAAGAATGTATGTGTTGTTGTGTTGAGTGCTCAATCACTCAGTTGTATCTGACTCTTTTCAGCCCCACGGATTGTAGCCTGCCAGGCTTCTCTCTTCATAGAATTCTCCAGGCAAAAATACTGGAATGGGTGCCATTTCCTACTCCAGGGGACCTTTCCAACCCAGGGATTGAACCCTAGTCTTTTACATCTCCTGCACTGCCAGGCAGGTTCTTTAACACTAGTGCCACCTGGGAAGCCCATATAAAGAGTACTAGAGTTTTATAGATGGTGAAATAGAATTGGATATGGATGGAGAATCAACCTTGAGATCTGATTGACAAAATAAGATTCATAGGATTTTTTTCCAATGCTGTATACAAACATTTTCCAACCTATGATGTTGTCCATGTAAAGATCAATTAATTTTTTTAAGTAAGCTATCAAACCATTTGTCTTACTGTGATACTGTGAGAAGAACTGTTCATTGTAGCTGACAAGAGCAGTGAAACTCAAAGTTAATGGTTCTCAAAATGTGGCCTCAGAAAAGCAGTGTCGGCCTCACCTGAAAGCTTGTTAGAAATTTGAATTCTCCAGCTCCATCCAAGATCTACTAAATCAAAATTTTCTGCATGGGCATTTCTCAGGTTTAACATCCCCTCGAGTGATTCTAATGCAATAGGTTCAAAAAATCCCACAAACTTTGAGAGAATCTGGTTTTTCAAATCTTGGTCTCCTAATCTTACATGTCATAAATCTACAATTTTCAATGTTTTTTTGTTGTCTTTTCTTTCATTTTGGTTTGCGTGTGTATGTGTGTGTTTTGAATTTTGTTATGTTTTGTTAGTTTTTTGCCCTCGAGGTAGACCTCTCATACAGTGAGTGTTTTTGAGAGACTTAGATACTTTTTAACAACGCCTGCTGTTCCTTGCCCCCAGTGGGAGTCATTTCAGCTCCACCTCCTGAGCTCAGTCCAGTAATTTCTCCCTGAGGATATACCCTCTTCCCCGGGGTCATGGCCATGAATCGTGTGTGTGAGGTATGGGCAGAGATCAGGACATTTGAGGTCTTCTCTTAGAACAATGCAAGATCTGAATTCTCTTCTCCCATTCAGGGTTGAAGGAAGGTGAGAGCTTGAGGGTTTTCATGCCTGCCAAAGGTGATTAAGTTCTTTGAAACATCTGCTGAAGGGTGGTGAGTATAATAAAGTGACATAGGCATAATGGTATTAAGTCTAATGTTGGAGGAGAGCCTCACGAAGCAATTTGGAATGGGGATGGGATATGTGCTGTTAAAACAGCTGCTTCAGGTTGCATGTAAAGCCCAGTGGTTTCAACAACCAACAATCACCCAACCACTGGCCTTGTGAGATAGGGAACACAGGATAAGTAAAATTACTTTAAAAATCTTCCATTACCTACTTAATACATTAACTTGACAATATTTACTGAGCATGTGCTACATCTGAGTTACTGTTCCAAGTTCTGGGGTTAGCAAGATATTGAAATTATGATGTAGCTGGTTGAGGGGAGATGCTGAAAAAAAATGAATAATGATAAACCTGTAACAGAGGTTTGTTTTGATGTTAAAGAGCCTTGAAAAATGGGGACTTTGTTTGCATGGAGAAGTAGTGATGGGAGTGACAGAGAGGGTGACATTTAAGTGGTGGACCTTTCTAGTGTTGAGAAAGTAGGAACAGAATTTCAGGAAACAAATAGGGCATGTCTAAGACTATAATCCATTGAAGAGCTAGTGGCTCATTAGAGGTGCAAATACTGATTAGAAAGGCAGATGGAGGTTATGTTTTGCAGCCCAGCGTGACATGCTGAGTTGCATGCACATGTGTTTGTGTTTCTACTCTGACTAGATCCACAAAGTGTTGGATGTGGACCCTAAGGGGCTTTGGAGCATCACTAAGAGTAGAAGCGAGAGGAGAACATGAATAAATCAGCATTTAGAAAGGTCTCATGGACCCTTATATAGAAGGTTCAGTTTAGTTCAGTCGCTCAGTCATGTATGACTCTTTGCAATCCCATGGACTGCAGCACGCCAGGCCTCCCTGTCCATCACCAACTTGTAGAGTTTACCCAAACTCATGTCCATTAAGTTGTTGATGCTATCCAACCATCTCATCCTCTGTCGTCCCCTTCTTCTCCCACCTTCAATCTTTCCCAGTATCAGGGTCTTTTCAAATGAGTCAGCTCTTCACATCAGGTGGCCAAAGTATTGGAGTTTCAGCTTCAACATCAATCCTTCCAACGAACACTCAGGACTGATCTCCTTTAGGATGGACTGGTTGGATCTCCTGCAGTCCAAGGGACTCTCAAGAGTCTTCTCCAGCACCACAATTCAAGAGCATCAGTTCTTCAGTGCTTGGCTTTCTTTATAGTCCAACTCTCACATCCATACATAACTACTGAAGAAGCCGTAGCCTTGACCAGATGGACCTTTGCTGCCAAAGTAATGTCTCTGCTTTTTAATATGCTGTCTGGGTTGATCATAACTTTCCTGCCTAATGTAAAAGCAAATTGAAGTGAAAAACAAGAAAGGAATTGTCTCTGATAGATAAGAGAGGTCCGGAGGTCAGTGTGGGGGATGGGATGAGGCAGGGGGAGTAGGGAGGGCATTTAATTCTCACCTGTCACCTCTGTCTCTCAATCTCCAAGTCCTTCTTTACCTTTGGTTCCACTCATTCCCCCACCCAACCACCTTTCCATTCCCTTTCCTTCACTCATTCTATTTCCCCATTTTCTTCCTCTCTTTAATTCTTCATCTATTTCTATTTCTCTACCTTCAACATTTTTCTTTCTTTTCTATGCTGGACTCAATATCATCTTCTAAAATTGTCATTCTTCAGACCTTCAACCAGAGGGGCAAGAGCGTGTGCAAGTGGTGGCAGGTCTTGAAATTCTCTTCAGTTCTTGAGACTGGCCACTCACATGTGTAAAGAGTATCTCCAAGAGACAAAGGAGGCTTCTGTTGATACTTAAGGTGTGTGACTTCAGAGAGAAATGGATAATTGTGCAACAAATCCAAACTTTTAGATTAGTGAATTGTTGAACTGCTAATCTTTCTTGATTCCCAAAGGAACAGATTATTTATGATTGAATGTGACATGTTCTTGAATTTTGCATGCCATGTTACAGCAATGCAGTTGCTAAGAATCCCATTTGGCTTGTCAACCTTCTACACTTCCATTGTTTGTAAAGGCCACATTCAGTGAACTGATTGTCCTGAACTGAACTCATCACCTTCCTCTGAACCCTCCTCTGCCCTCAGGGTTACTCTTTCAGGGAACTAAGCATTACCATCACCACTCAATAGCCCAACCCAGCAATCTAAGGATCATTCATGACATCTTCCTCTTCCCCTCAATCCAAACTATCACCATGCATGCATGCTAAGTTGCTTCAGTCATGTCCAGCTGAAGAATGTTCTGAAGAATTCTGAGGACTTCCCACCCCTATATTACACTGAATCTTAGAAAGGCAGGTGGCATGTGTTTCTGGATGGTTTTAAGATATCTCAATCCATGTTGTCACGATTGTCCTGGAGGTCTCTGAGATTGTCCTCATTTCTTTTAATTCGTTTTTCTTTTTTCTTCTCTGATTCATTTTTTTCTACCATTCTATCTTCTACTTCACTAATCCTATCTTCTGCCTCTGTTATTCTACTATTTGTTGCCTCCAGACTGTTTTTTATCTCATTTATTGCATTATTCATTATATATTGACTCTTTTTTATTTCTTCTGGGTCCTAGTTAAAACTTTCTTGCATCTTCTCAATCCTTGTGTCCAGGCTATTTAGCTGTGATTCCATTTTGATTTCAAGATTTTGGATCATTTTTACTACATCCAGACTGTTTTTTATCTCATTTATTGCATTATTCATTATATATTGACTCTTTTTTATTTCTTCTGGGTCCTAGTTAAAACTTTCTTGCATCTTCTCAATCCTTGTGTCCAGGCTATTTAGCTGTGATTCCATTTTGATTTCAAGATTTTGGATCATTTTTACTACCATTATTTGGAATTCTTTATCAGGTAGATTCCCTATCTCTTCCTCTTTTGTTTGGTTTGGTGGGCATTTATCCTGTTCCTTTAACTGCTGGGCATTGCTCTGTCTCTTCAACTTGTTTATATTGATGAGTTTGGCATGGCCTTTCTGTATTCTGGCAGTTTGTGGAGTTCTCTTTATTGTAGAGTTTCTTTGCTGTGGGTGGGGTTGTACGGGTGGCTTCTCAAGGTTTCCTGGTTAGGGAAGCTTGTGTCAGTGTTCTGGTGGGTAGAGCTGGATTTCTTCTCTCTGGAGTGCAATGAAGTATCCAGTAATGAGTTATGAGATGTCAATGAGTTTGGAGTAACTTTGGGCAGCCTTTATATTGAAGCTCAGGGCTGTGGTCCTGTGTTGCTGGAGAATTTGCATGGTATGTCTTGCTCTGGAACTTGTTGGCCCTTGGGTGGTGCTTGGTTTCAGTGTAGGTATGGAGGTGTTTGATGAGCTCTGTCGATTAATGTTCCCTGGAGTCAGGAGTTCTCTGGTGTTCTCAGGATTTGGACTTAAGCCTCCTGCTTCTGGTTTTCAGTCTTAGTTTTACAGTAGTCTCAAGACTTGTCCATCTATACAGCACTGCTGAAAAAACATTTAGGTTAAAGATGAAAAGTTTCTCCACAGAGGGACACCCAGATAGGTTCACAGAGTTACATGGAGAAGAGAAGAGGGAGGAGGGAGTTAGAGGTGACCCGAATGATATGAGGTGGAATCAAAAGAGGAGAGAGCAAGCTAGCCAGTAATCACTCCCTTATGTGCACTCCACAGTCTGGACCACTCAGAGATGTTCACGGAGTTATACAGAGAAGAGAAGAGGGAGGAAGGAGACAGAGGTGGCCAGGAGGATAAAGGAGGGAATCAAAAGGAGAGAGACAGATCCAGCCAATAATCAGTTCCCTAAGTGTTCTCTACCATCTGGAACACACAAAGATATTCACAGAGTTGGGTAGAGAAGAGAAGGGGGAGGGAGGAGATAGAGGCAACCAGGTGGAGAAAAAGGAGAGTCCAAAGGGAGAGAGAGCAGTCAAGCCAGTAATCTCACTCCCAAGTAAAAATGGGTACTGAAGATTGGGTTCTTACAGATACAAAATTGATAACAAATACCAAAAAGCAAAGATTAAAAATCTAGAGTAGAGGTTGGATTTTCAAAAAGACAATATTAAAGAAAAGAAAAAAAAAGTCACAAAGTTATTAAAATATATATATGTGAAGTTTGCTTTAAAAAATAGGGTCTTTTCTTGCAAAGGAATAGTAGGTTATAAAAATGAAAATTAAAGGAGCAATAGAAGACTTAAAATTAAAATAATTAAAGAAAAAAGAATGATCATAAAAATAGTAAAAATATATCTAGGACTTTCTCTGGTGTTGTTGTGGGCAGTGTGGGGTCAGTTCATTTTTGGATAGTTCCTTGGTCTGGCTTATATTTCTCAAGATCTATAGGCCCCTTCCTATGTAGTCCGTACTAACTACAGGGTTTTAATCTACTGCACCTGTCACTTCCAAGGCTGTTCCCTCTCTTTTAGCTTCTTCTGTTTGCTGGTCTCTTCAGTGTCTGATTTCTGCCCTGACACAAGGGGGGAAGTGGTGGACACTTTTTTAGGCTCACTTGTTCAGTCGTGCTGTGGGGAGAGAGGAACGCTGCAAACAAATAACACTGGCGTGTGCTCGCAGTGTCTCAGCCACACTGGGCCTGCCCCCACTCATGGCGCATGTGCCCTCCCTGACCACACTACTCAGGCTCTAGGTTGCTCCACCGGGAACTGTCTGAGGCCCGCCCTGGGTTGTATGCACTTCCTAGGTCTAAGCCGCTCAGGTTCAGGCACTCGGGTAGTCCTCAGACTCGGTTGGGCCTGTGTTTTGTGCCCTTCCCAGGTCCAAGCAGCTCGGGTGATGAAGCATTTGGCGAGCGCGGTCGCTGCGACTTATCACCTCCCCCGTCCCTGCCACTCAGTTTTCTGGGTGTACAACCAGTGCACCTTCTCAGGCGGATGTTGACTGTCCAGAACCCCAAGAAGTCTTAGTTAGCAAAGAAGCCTGCTTGCGGTTTGGAAGATAATGTTTCTCTGGGGCTGCGATTGCCCCCTTCTGGCTCTGGCTACCTGTCACTGGAGGGGGATGGTCTGCAGCCCACTAACTCTGTACCGTCCTTTGTTCTGTGAGCGGGCCTGGCAGTGTCTTAGGTTAGGGCTTTTTGCATGGTAGCTATCCCACAGTCTGGTTTGCTAGCCCAAGTTAGTTCCCTCAGATTGCCCTTGGGGCATTCAGGCCTGGTCCTTACTCTAAGCAATGCAGCCCGCGCCTCCCTGCCCAGCCCCCTCTTACTAGTGGCAGGCGCAGGCTTCTGCGCTGTTTCTCCACTGGGGGAGTTACCATTGGGCACGTAATCTGTGGTTTTTAATTATTTATTTATTTTTCCTCCCAGTTAAGTTGCCCTCTGTGGTTCCAAAGCTCACCACAGACTCGGCAGTGAGAGAGTTTCCTGGTGTTTGGAAACTACTCTCTTTTTAAGACTCCCTTCCTGGGACAGAGCTCCGTCCCTACCTCTTTTGTCTCTTTTTTTTTGTCTTTTATATTTTTTCCTACCTCCTTTCAAAGACAATGGGCTGCTTTTCTGGGTGCCTGATGTCCTCTGCCAGCATTCAGAAGTTATTTTGTGGAATTTACTCAGCGTTTAAATGTTCTTTTGATGGATTTGTGGGGGAGAAAGTGGTCTCCCCATCCTATTCCTCCACCATCTTAGGACCGACCCCTGGGACTTTTAGAAGAATCCATTTCTTACCCAGTGATTCTCACTGTTGAGACAAGGCTTGCAGAGCTTGTTGAAAAACAAATGACTGTGCCCCAGCTCCAGATTTTCTCATTCTATTGGTCAATGAAAAGGCCAAGATTCTGCACTTGTAACAAGTTCTCAGATGATGCTGATGTCCTTGTTTCCAAGATCACACTTTGAGAACCACAGACTTGCTTCTCAGCACAGGAACTGTTCTCTCTCTTCTGAAATCTTCCAGATAACTGATTTGATTTCTTTTCTTCTTCACCTTCTTCTCCTCCTTCTTCCTTTCCTCCTTTTCTTCTACTTTGAAGCCTAACTAATTTTTATTTGTGGATAGCCATAGATGGGCAAATGTGTACTATCAATACAATAGAAACTTACTTTTCTGTAAACCTTGTCCTTTATTTTGTCCACCAAAGTCCCAGTATTGACTTACCGCCAGTACCCAAGTCTACTATGTCATCTATAAAATGCCAGCATTCTTTACTTGTGAATTCTTACTGACTCTAATACAAGGATTGATACAAGAAACAAATATAATGCTCATTATGAGGAATTGGTCAACCCTGGAATTAATTGACATTTTAAAACTGAAGTGTTGTTAAAAAAAAAAACTCATTTCTTAGACAGAGCCCTCTGATCTGCATAGGACTTACAGGTTGGTCTCAATTATTTCACTGCAAATGTTTATTCCTGGCAAAACAGAATATCTGTCTTTGGCAGGTGAGAGTATTATGTGAAACTCTTCTACATACAAGAGGTGTAGATTAAAAAAGAAAAAATTCTTATTTAGAGCTCTAGTCCACTTTAAAATAGAGCCACTAAGAAAAAACTAATAACATAAAATTGAGTCACTTAGAAAAGCAGCTTTGTTTGATTCTGGGGAAGGGGACCAGATGTGCCCGTCTCATTGATTATCGTGTAGATGATTTTGATTCAGATTTTGATTTATACTTCAATAAGTGAAACCTGATATGTTCCAGTTTATATTTTCTCCCATTTGGGCACATGTAAGTCTATAAAACGTTCACCAAACTTCATCTATTTACTGCATCCACCCACCAAAATAATGACTTCCAAACCCCAGAATGGCTGGAATGGAGTCATTAAGCTAAAGACCCAGTCATGGACAATGAACTGAGAAAATTATTTTCCTGTGTATAACACATCTAAGAAACTATGTATTTGTCAGACTTAATTTCAAACTGCTTAATGGATGCAGGATACGTTTAGAAGGTGCTTCATTTACCTCCTCATTAGGGAGCCCAACATCACTGATAATTAAGATTTCTCCCCTTGTGATGGTCCATTTTATGTGTCAGCTTGACTAGTCTATAGGTCTCAGTTATGCAAACATAATCTAAGTGCTGCTGGGAAGGTATTTTATAGATATGATTGATTCTATTGCATAATCTGTTGGTTTTATTTATTTATTTATTGGAATCAGTTGGTTTTATGCAAAGGAGACCATCCTAGCTAATACAGCCATTTTTATGGGTTACTCAGTTTGCCTGGGTCTCTCCCATGTGTACATGTTCTCAAATCTTGCTTGACTTTTTCCTGTTAAACTCTCATGTCAATTTCCTTTATAGTTCCAGCAAGAGAACCTGCAAGGGTAAAGGAAAAATTTTCTTCCTTCCCAACATGTCCATATCATACTGTAACTGAAAGTGGTGTCTGGCTGCTCATTACTGAAAAGTCAATGAAGAGGCAAGATTGGTGGAAAGGCAACTTTGCTCTACTTTGGATATTGGCAACTGGTGGGTGTGGGGAAGGGAAGGAGCACTTCTACTCAAAAGCCAACTGCCTCCCCCCTCTAGAAAGGCTTTTATAGATGGAAAGAGGGACCTAAAAGGAGAAACAGCAAGTCAACCCTGACAGTCATCTTCCAGTTGGTCATATGGTGTTCTGAAAAGTGTCATTTTGATTATTTTAGGTACAATCAGTTCCAGAATCTGTCTGTTTCCATTTTCTTGAGGCCAATTCTTGAAATTGTGGCAGTTTATGTCATGGCTTCCGTTTGATCATAACTTCTTCCACATGATAGAGATTTCAGTATCTACAAGATAGCTCACAGGATATGGCTTAGAAAATTATTTATAGGTCCTTGACTATGCTTAATGACTAATATACAATTATTTAGTCTTTTTGAACTGTTTTCCTTTGTTTCTGTATTTTCTCACTTCTCTGGTTAAACTTATTATTCTTTGGCTAAAGTTTTTCCACTAAGAAAAGACAGGTGAAGGACATGGAGGGCAAGAACTAGGGTCCTGCTCCATTTCCGTACTGGTTCTGTTCCTCTAGCAGAACCCTGACTGATACACCACTTTTAATGGATCATACATGAAGTAAACCTCATCGGCAAGTTTATTAAGGTCTTCCTCTTACACTTAAATCATCCCTGAGTTCGGTTATAAATACAAATGGGATGGCAAGATCAAGAAATTAATGAGCCTGAGAAGAAGGGAAGTACTCTCGGGACCATAATATTTTTACTGGATCATAGTTAATCTACCATGACTGGAATGACTTACAGCCTTCCATCAACAACTTTTAAGAGAGTTGCTTTCACTAATCATATAAATAAAATAACTGAAGAGTAGCACTTGACCTGATAGTTCATTATTCATTTAGGATCAATAAATTTTATTTTGAGTTGAGTCAAATTCACATCATAAACACAACAGAACTTCCATGAGAGATGTCTTAAAGGTATAAATTCTCATGGAAAGAGCTGTATTCATTGAGGCTTCTGTTTGGGATGATCAGATCAGTTGTTTTGTAAGAAAATCCCTGAATGCCAGTTTGGGAATATGGTCAATTTGGGAAGATGGCCAATTTGGAAAGATGGCTTGGACTATTTCTCTGGAGCTATTTTGTATCTCTAAATAAAATCCTTCTGATTGTTCTGTAAAGACTTAGATTTTGGAGCTCTGCATAAGGATGGGAAAGAGCCCACTGGCCTGGATGTGGACTATCTATTTCCCCTTAGGTTCACTGGGCCCACTTAATGTCTTAATGTTACTTGTCATTTCCTTTATGCATTTGATTTTATGACCCTGTCCATGACAGACTTTGTTCATTGTCAAGATTTCTGACTCTGTCTACCATCCTGCTACCAGGGGCTTCTGCCATGTGGCAGACACTGTTGATTGTCATTTTCAATCCCCTTCTTTATGGATGAAATAACCAGCACTTTCCATCCTTCCCTGTAGATTGGGGTGGCCATATGACCCAAGTTTCTGGCCAACAAGTCATAAGGGAATTGTGCTGGAATGCAGGAATGGAACTAGAAAAAAAAAAAAATTCACCCCAGATTTTTTAGAAAAAGTACATGAATGCCCTTCTTCTTCCTTCTTGCCGAACTATTTGGATATTAAGGTATGATAATTGTAGTTTTAATAGCCACATTGCCATCATGATGGGAAAGACAGGGAATTATAGAGCAGCCAACCCAGGCCCCTAAAATGTTAGAACCGAAGAATTAACCGACTCTAGAATTGCATATTCTCTGCATCCCTGTTGGCTCAGAGGGTAAAGCGTCTGCTTGCATTGTGGGAGAACTGGGTTTGATCCCTGGGTCAGGAAGATCCCCTGGAGAAGGAAATGGCAACCCTCTCCAGTATTCTTGCCTAGAAAATCCCATGGACGGAGAAGCCTGGTAGGCTACAGTCCATGGAGTTGCAAAGAGTCAGACACGACTGAGTGACTTCACTTCTTTATTCACTTTTAATCTTTATAAGTGAGATAATCTCATTCTTTAAGCCATTGTGATTTGATTATGCTGCTACTTGCAATCAACAGCATCCTTATGGATATATATTTCAAAGAGGACTATCATAGTGTCCAAAAGAGCTCACATCCTCCTCATAGAGATGTGTGTCATATGTTGAGTATCACATTTTATAAGGCATGTGGTCATATGAGAGTAAATATAGAGGAGATGGTCAGGATGTTGGAATCAGGAAACCTGTCACAATGGGAACAATTGAATGACTGTAGATGCTGCATCTGGAGAAGAGACAAATTAGAAGATGAGAAAAGTGTTGTCAAATATTTAAAGGACTTTACCATGAATGGGAAAACACTGTTCTGTGGTACCTCCCAGATCAAACATGACAGAGTTCATTTTCTCTCCTGTCATCTCACCCACTGTGAATGGGGAGAAATGTGTGAAATGGGGCAGGGAAGTATAAGTGAAGAAAGGATGAATTTGAAGCTGCCATGATGGCTTGGAGAGCCTATAGCTTTTATTTCCTGGATGGGATTGTTGCTGGGAGGGAAGCAGAAACAAGAAAATGTTTTTATTATAGTCTTAACTTTGGAGAAATGTTATACATTGCCCAAGACTTTAACAAAGGGAAACATACCTCAAAGAGATGGGGTAAATAAATACTGGTTATACAGAGACAAATGAAAAGATTGGAACTTGAAAGGGAAAGAACAGGGTGCAAGAAAAAGCAGAAATGCTTATCTGAATAGGATAATGTCTAGATGCTAAGAGGATTTAAAGATAAATGCAGCTCAATCCTCAACCCCAAGAAAGGCCTCATTCCAGGGTAGGAAGTCAAAGAGAAAGGCAAAAGCCCATGAGGTTAGCAGCTTTGGACTGAACCCATACCTAAATCAGGATCACTAATAGATATGACCCTGCCCTCTCTGGCTTTGGTTCCCCAACCATACTACAGCATCCTCTTCTTAGCCATATCATGCAAGTGATGTAAAGATTGTGCACAGAAAGCAAGATAGTTCTCAGATTATCCAAGGAGCATTTGGTAGAAAAGGAACAAATCAAAGGAAAATGCTCTTATGGGAAATATTTAGACAATATTAAAAATGAAAAAAGAGTTATATAATAAACACTCATCGTTTATGAAAAAATATTAAAAATAAGACTACTTCCAAAATACCACCATGGAGAATGAGGCATAGAGGCAGGGAACAGAAAAAAAAAAAATGTAATTGCTCTAGAATTCAGATGAAAGTGTTGGCCATTCATCACAGATATTCATCCACAGCTGAGGAATTCTCCAAGTTTTCCCTTGTGATTATATGAGATCCTGAATTTCAAATTCCATCCACATCTCCTGCTTCGAAACTTGGAGTCAGAGGAACCATCTATTGACCAGGCTCTGCCCCTCACTTGCTCTTCTTCGTTGAGCAAGTCAGTTCTCTCTGAGTTTTTTCACTTGCAAACTGTTTAATATAATAATAATATATCCACTGTCAGTTTTCTGAGAATGAGACAAAAGTGTAAAAGTGCCTAACACAACACCTGACACAGGAGAAGTTCTGTAGAAATACTAACTTAATCTCAACTGCCACACTCAATAAATATGTTTCATCACTTCTCACATGGAAAAACAAAAGTTCAGTGGGAAGATCTGTCATTTAAAGTCAACCTATTTTAAGTTCACTTCCTACTGGAAATCACTAGGTGCTTGCCTAATCTCTTCATGGCTGCTTGCATCTCCTGATTCCTCAGGGTGTAGATGATGGGATTGAGCATGGGGGTCAAGACAGTGTAGCTGATAGATGCTGTCTTATCCATGGGGAACGAAGTGAAGGGCCGGGCATAGATACAGACACAGGGAATGAAAATCATAGATACAACTATGATGTGAGTGATGCAGGTGGAAGCTGCCTTCCTCCTCGCCTGCCCAGACTGGGACCTCAGCATCACCAGGATGACAGTATAAGAGATCAGGAGGAGGAGGAACCAGATGAGGACCAGCATCCCACTGTTGGAGATCATAAGGAACTCTAGGATGGAGGTGTCTGTGCAGGCAAGTCTCAGCACTTGCGGAATGTCACAGTAGAAGTTATCCAGGGTGTTGGGGCCACAAAAAGGCAATGGGAGCATTAGAACCAGCTGGACAATGGAGTGGACAAAGCCCCCTACCCAGGCAGCAACCACCAGCCCCACACACACTCGAGTGTTCATGATGGTGATGTAGTGGAGGGGCCGGGAGATAGCTATGTAGCGGTCATAGGCCATCACTGAGAGGAAGAAGACAGTCCCACCTCCCAAGAGGTGAAAGAAGAAGATCTGGGCCATGCAGCCCTGGTAGGAGATGGTCTTGGTCTCATGCAAGAAGTCCACTAACATCTTAGGAGAAGTGACTGTGGAATAGCAGAGGTCTATGACAGCAAGATTTCGCAGCAGGAAATACATAGGTGTGTGGAGCTTGGAATCAGAGGTCACTGTGATCATGACGAGGAGGTTTCCCATGACAGTGGTGGTGTAAACAAACAGGAACACTAGAAACAAGAAGAGCTGGAGCTCCTGAGTCTGTGAGAGCCCCAGGAAGACAAATTCTGACACCCACGTGAGGTTCGCTGATGCCATGGTGTCTTCTCCATACACCTAAGGAACACAAATGACAAACCTCTGCCTGAAGTTGCTGCTCACCTTTCAAGTGCGCAGGGGCTCAAAATGATCTGTCCAAGTCCAGAAGATGGACATTCTCATGTGCATATCATAATACCAGGTGCTGATCTAAGTAGTCTTTCTCTAAACGGTTCACTAATTGGTGCTGGAAAACATATTCATGACATAGCTTAAAGCTGTCAAAAGACACGTGCAACCTGTCTTTCAAATATTCAGTGTAACATAATGGAAGCAAGACACTTGGAGTCCAATAGAAACAGTCAAAATTCCAAGCTTCTACATCCTTGAGATTTGACCTTCTGCAAGTTACTTAATCTGAGTCCTAGGTTCTACATCTATAAGAACATGTTTTCCCTATGAATTGTCTAGGGAATTAAATAAAATAATACATAAATTTCATAGAAAAGTATCTGGAATAATAAATAGTAATCAGTCTCCTCTGTATAGTCTCCTACTCTAAAGACCTCCTCCCTTTCTCCAGTCTTTCATTTCAGTCGCTCAGTCGTGTCCGACTCTTTGCGACCCCATGAATCGCAGCACGCCAGGCCTCCCTGTTCACTAACATCAATATATTTTTGTACCAGTAGTTTTTCATGCAACAGTTAACACATCATGACGTTAACAAACATTTCATTTGTCTATGATTTTCCTCCACTATTAAACCTACTGTATTACAGACATAAGTCTTGATTTCACAGTTTGTATCCTTGCTCATAGTGCATGATAGGTACCTGATGTTAACCGCTTTTGTTTTTCAGTTGCTAAGTCCTGTCCAACTCTTTCTGACCATGTGGACTGCAGCATGCCAGGCTTCGTTGTCCTCCACCATCTCCCAGAGTTTGCTCAAATTCATGTCCATTGAGTTGGTAGTGCTATCTAACCATCTCATCCTCTGCTGCCCCCTTCTTTTACTTTCAATCTTTCCCAGAATCACTGTATGTGCAGGTCCCGGAAGGGGAGCCTCTGGACACAGTTGCACCCTGGGATATTTCATTTCTCCCCATCCCCGACTGTAGGTGGCTCCTTACTGGGTAAGGCCCCCCAGATCACAGGTAGATACAAGAGTCAAAGGAGTGACTACTTCATTAGTGGAGAAACAAATGACGAATATATTGCTTGAAGACTAAAACTCTTCTGAAAGGACAGCAATTCCAGAAAATGATATTGAATCCAAGGGTAGAAGAGAAAAAAATGTTGAAAACATGGAAATAGATGAAAACTCTAAAGGAAGGAAGCAAACTATAAGGAAGGAAATAGGGGAATAAAATGAGTGAAGGAAGGAGAGATGGAAAGATGGTGGGGCAAGGGAGGAAATATGAACAAAGGTGAAGAAGAACTCTCAGGGTGAGAGATAGAGGTGACAGGTGAGGGTCAAGTGTTCTCCTCTCTCCCTGCCTCATCTCAGCCCCCACTCTCTCCCACCTGACTTCATTTATTCCATTATTGATCAGAGATCACTCCCTTCTTATTTTTCACTTCAATTTGCTTTCACTTCACTCTTCTCTCTACAAAGCTGTCCATGAGACCTTTCTAAATGCTGACCCAATCACTTCCCCCTCTCACCTCTTATAGTGATGCTCACCAGAGCCCCTTAGAAGCCACATCCAATATTTTGTGGATCAAATCAGGATAGAAACACACATACTTACACTTGTACATGCAACTCAGCTTGTCACACAAGGCTATAAAACATAACCTCCATATGCCTTTTTAATCAATATCTCCACCTCTAATGAACAACTTGCTCTTTAGTGGATTATAGTCTTAAACATGATAACATATTTATTTATTTCCATGTTTGTTTCCTGGAATTTTCTTCCCTACCATCTCATCTCAACCTTAGAAAAGCCCACCTTACCCTTTCTGTCACTCCTATAACTGTTTCTCCTTTGAAGAAAAAAAATCCGATTGCTCAAGTTTCTTTAAACATTTAAAGCATACCCCACTAATGTTTATCATCATTTGTTTCCTTTTTCAGCTTCTCCCCTAAACCAACTATATCATGATTTCATTTTCTTAGTAACCTCAGAAATTGGAACAACTCTAATAACAGCACATGCACAGTGAATGTTGCCAAATAATGTATTAAGTAGGTGATAGATTATGTGTAGCATTTTTAGTGATTTTAAGTATCCTGTTTCTTGTCTCATAAAACAAGTTCTATGCGTGGTTGCTGAAATTCCTGGGTTTTACATGTAACATGAAGCCACTGTATTAACAGCACAGGGCTCCCTCCAAATTACTTCCCAAGGATCTCCTCTTTTTTAGACTTAGTACCATCAAGTCGATGACACTGGCTTATTCTCCTCACCTTCTAGCAGATGTTTTTTTAAAAAAAATCTAACTACTATTTTCCTATCAGCAGGTATGGAAACACTCAGGCTCTCACCTTCCTTCAGCCCCAAGTGGAAGAAGAGAGTTCATGTCTTACACTTTCTGGGAGGTCCTCTCCATGCAGTCTCATAGCTTCCTAATCTCTGCCATCACTCACACATATGACTCATGGGCATGGCCTTGGGGAAGAGGGGATCTCCTCAGGGAGAAATGATTGGACTGGGCTCAGGAAGCAGAGCTGGAATGAGTCCTGCTGGGGATGAGGGAACAATGGGACCTGTTAATAAGTTTCTAGGTCTCTCAAAAGCATTATTTGAAAGGCCATCTTGAAGCCAAAAAAACAAAGAAGTAATCAAAAACAAAATAACAGAAGCCCCACAAAACAAAAACAAACAAAAACCCACCAAAGACACTGGAAATTGTGGAGGTTCATGACATGTTTGGTAGGATACCAAGATCAGAAAGAACAGAACCTCTCCAAAAGAATCAAAATCTCTGAGAGTTTTGGAAAGACCCATTAGATCACCTAGAATGGATATGAAGACTCAGAAATGCCCACACAGAATTTTTGATGCAGTAAGTCTTAGTTGGAGCATGAAACTGCATTTCAAACAAGTTTTCAGGTGATGATGATGATGCTGCTTCTCTGAAACCACAGTTTGAGACCGACTGACTCTGAGTTTCACTGTTCTCTGTCAACACGGTGGTGGTGGTTTAGGCCCTAAGTCATGTCCGACTCTTGCGACTCCATGGACTATGGCCCGCCAGGCTCCTCTGTCCATGGGATTTTCCAAGCAAGAATACTGGAGTGAGTTGCTATTTCCTTCTCCAGGGGATCGTCCCAACCCAGGAATCGAACCTGGTCTCGGGCAGGCAGATTCTTTACCCACTGAGCCACCAGGGAAGCTCATCAGCACAGTGTTCAGTTCTTTCTCATATTATCAAAACAACTTGATTGATAGCTTACTTTTAAAAAATTAATTGATCTTAATTTGGATGATGTCACAGGTGGGAAAACGTTTGTAAACTGCATTGGAAACAAATCCTGTAAACTCTTTCATTTTGTCAATCAGATCCCAATATCGATTTCTCATCCATATGCAATTATTGCACCATCTTAAAACTCTAGCACTCTTTATATGTGAATTTGTACTCAATGAGATCCTTCATTTCATATAAGCACTAATACAGGAAATGTTTGTATTTTCTTAATATGATGAACTGTTCAGAATTGGAATTAACTGGCTTCATAACCTCGGTGAACAATAAAAACTGATATTTCTTAAATAGCTTTCTATTCTACATGAGATTCCAGGTTGGTCTGAATTCTTTTGAAACAAATATTTATGCTTAGCAAAATGTAATCCCTCTGGAATATTAAAAAATGTGAAGCTCTGTCTTTTTTTTCCCCAGGTGGTGCTAGTGGTAAAGAATCCACCTGCCAATGCAGGAGAAAAGAGATATAGGTCTGATCCCTGGATCAAGATCTCCTGAAGATCCTATGGAGAAAACTAAGGTCATGACATCTGGTCCCATCAGTTCAGTTCAGCCGCTCAATTGTGTCCGACTCTTTGTGACCCCATGAATTGCAGCACACCAGGCCTCCCTGTCCATCACCAGCTCCTGGAGCTCACTCAAACTCATGTCCATCGAGTCGGTGATGCCATCCAGCCATCTCATCCTCTGTCATCCCCTTCTCCTCCTACCCCCAATCCCTCCCAGAATCAGAGTCTTTTCCAATGAGTCAGCTCTTCGCATGAGGTGGCCAAAGTATTGGAGTTTCAGCTTTAGCATCAGTCCTTCCAATGAACACCCAGGACTGATCTCCTTTAGAATGGACTGGTTGGATCTCCTTGCAGTCCAAGGGACTCTCAAGAGTCTTCTCCAACACCACAGTTCAAAAGCATCAATTCTTTGGTGCTCAGCTTTCTTCACAGTTCAACTCTCACATCCATACATGACCACTGGAAAAACCACAGCCTTGACTAGACGGAACTTTGTTGGCAAAGTAATGTCTCTGCTTTTCAATATGCTATCTAGGTTGGTCATAACTTTCCTTCCAAGGAGTAAGCGTCTTTTAATTTCATGGCTGCAGTCACCATCTGCAGTGATTTTGGAGACC
>SJYT01065875.1:47215-75600 GCA_006410635.1 Cephalophus harveyi | reverse complement strand
CGTATTGCTGAAGCCTGGCATGGAGAATTTTGAGCATTACTTTACTACTATGTGAGATGAATGCAATTGTGCGGTAGTTTGAGCATTGTTTGGCATTACCTTTCTTTGGGATTGGAATGAAAACTGACCTTTTCCAGTCCTGTGACCACTGCTGAGTTGTCCAAATTTGCTGGCATATTGAGTGCAGCACTTTCACAGCATCGTTTTTCAGGATTTGAAATAGCTCAACTGGAATTCCATCACCTCCACTAGCTTTGTTTGTAGTGATGCTTCCTAAGGCCCACTTGACTTCACATTCCAGGATGTCTGTCTCTAGGTGAGTGTTCACACCATCGTTATTACCTGGGTCATGAAGATCTTTTTTGTACAGTTCTTCCATGTATTCTTGCCACCTCTTCTTAATATCTTCTGCTTCTGTAAGGTCCATACCATTTCCGTCCTTTACTGAGCCCATCTTTGCATGAAATGTTCCCTTGGTATCTCTAATTTTCTTGAAGAGATCTCTAGTCTTTCTCATTCTGTTGTTTTCTTCTATTTCTTTACACTGATCCCTGAGGAAGGTTTTCTTATCTCTCCTTGCTATTCTTTGGAACTCTGCATTCAAATGGGAATATCTTTCCTTTTCTCCTTTGCTTTTTGCTTTTCTTCTTTTCACAGCTATTTGTAAGGCCTCCCCAGACAGCCATTTTGCTTGTTTGCATTTCTTTTCCATGGGAATGGTCTTGATCCCTGTGTCCTGTACAATGTGACAAACCTCATTCCATAGTTCATCAGGCACTCTATCTATCAGATCTAGTCCCTTAAATCTATTTCTCCCTTCCACTGTATAACCAGACCACTTGAGCTGCCTCTTGAAAAACCAATAGGCAGGTTAGGAAGCAACAGTTAGAACTGGACATGGAACAACAGACTGGTTCCAAATAGGAAAAGGAGTCCGTCAAGGCTGTATATTGCCACCCTGCTTATTTAACTTATATGCAGAGTACATCATGAGAAAAGCTGGGCTGGAAGAAGCACAAGCTGGAATCAAGATTGCTGGGAGAAATATCAATAACTTCAGATATGCAGATGACACTACCCTTATGGCAGAAAGTGAAGAGGAACTAAAGAGCCTCTTGATGAAAGTGAAAGAGGAGAGTGGAAAAGTTGGCTTAAAGCTCAACATTCAGAAAACGAAGATCATGGCATCTGGTCCCATCACTTCATAGGTAATAGATGGGAAAACAGTGGAAACAGTGGCAGAATTTATATTTTTGGGCTCCAAAATCACTGCAGATAGTGACTGCAGCCATGAAATTAAAAGACGCTTACTCCTTGGAAGAAAAGTTATGACCAACCTAGACAGCATATTGAAGAGCAGAGACATTACTTTGCCAACAAAGGTCTGTCTAGTCAAGGCTATGGTTTTTCCAGTGGTCATGTATGGATGTGAGAGTTGGACTGTGAAGAACGCTGGGTGCTGAAGAATTGATGCTTTTGAACTGTTGTGTTGGAGAAGACTCTTGAGAGTCCTTTGGACTGCAAGGAGATCCAACCAGTCCATCCTAAAGGAGATCAGTCCTGGGTGTTCATTGGAAGGGCTGATGCTGAAGCTTAAACTCCAATACTTTGGCTACCTCATGTGAAGAGCTGACTCATTGAAAAAGACCCTGATGCTGGGAGGGATTGGTGGCAGGAGGAGAAGGGGATGACAGAGGATGAGATTGCTGGATGGCATCACCGACTCGATAGACATGAGTTTGGGTAAACTCACGGAATTGGTGATAGACAGGGAAGCCTGGCGTGCTGCAATTCATGGGGTCGCAAAGAGTCAGACACTACTGAGAGACTGAACTGAACTGAACTGATGTACAGTATCAGGTCATCTGCAAACAATGAGAGCTTTACCAGCCTGGATTCCTTTTATTTCTTTTTCTTCTCTGATTGCTGTAGCTAGGACTTCCAGAATGATGTTGAGTAATAGTGCTGAAAGTGGATACTCTTGTCTTGATCCTGATCTTAGGGCAAATGCTTTCAGTTTTTCACCATTGAGAATAATGTTTGATGTTGGCTTATCATATATGGCCTTTACTGTGTTGAGGTAGTTTCCTTCTATGCCCATTTTTTTAAAGAGTTTTAATTATAAATGGGTGCTGAATTTTTCTGCATCTATTGAGATGATCACTTGGTTTTATCTTTCAGTTTGTTAATATAGTGAATCACATTGATTCATTTGCGTGTGTTGACGAATCCTTGCATTCCTGGAATAAACCCAACTTAATCATGGTGTATGAGCTTTTTGATGTGTTGTTGAATTCTGTTTGCTAAAATTTTGTTGAGGCTTTTTGCATCTATGTTCATCAGTGATATTGGCCTGTAGTTTTCTTTTTTTGTGTGTTGTCTTTGTCTGGTTTTGGTAGCAGGGTGATGGTGGCCTTGTAGAAGGGTTTGGAAGTTTCCTTCCTCTGCAATTTTTTGACAGAGTTTTAGAAGAATAGGCATTAACTCTTTTCTAAATGTTTAATAGAATTCTCTTGTGAAGCCATCTTGTCCTGGGCTTTTGTTTTTTTCAGAGATTTTTTATCACATCTTCATTTCAGTGCTTGTAATTGGCTTGTTCATAATTTCTATTTCTTCCTGGTTCATTCTTGGAAGATTGAACTTTTCTAAGAATCTGTCCATTTCTTCTAGGTTATCCGTTTTATTGCCATATAGTTGTTCATAATAGTCTCTTATAGTCCTTTGTATTTCTGCATTGTCTGTTGTAACCTCTCCTTTTACATTTCTAATTTTGTTGATTTAATTCTTCTCCTTTTTTTTCTTGATGAGTCTGACTAAAGGCTTGTCAATTTTGTTTATCTTCTCCAAGAATCATCTTTTAGTTTTATTAATCTTTGCTATTGTTTCTTTCATTTCTTTTTTCATTTATTTCTGCTCAGATCTTTAAGATTTCTTTGTTTCTACTAATTTTGGTGGTTTTTTGTTTGTTTGTTCTTCCTTTTCCAGTTGTTTTAGGTGTAAAGTTAAGTTGTTTATTCAATGTTTTTCTTGCTTCTTGAGGTAGGTTGTATTGCTATAAATTTCCCTCTTAGAACTACATTTGCTGCATCCCATAGCTTTTGAGTTGTCATGTTTTCATTGTCATTTCTTTCTAGAAATTTTTTTATTTCCATTTTGATTTCTTCAGTAACCTGTTGGTTATTTAGAAGCATGTCATTTAACCTCCATGTGTTTGTGTTTCTTACATTTTTTTTTCTTGTAATTGATGTCGAGTCTCATAGCACTGTGGTCGGAGAAGATGCCTGATATGATTTCAATTTTCTTAAATTTGCTGAGGTTTGATTTGTGACCCAAGATGTGGTCTATCCTGGAGAATGTTCCATGTGTATTTGAAAAGAAGGTGTATTCTTCTGCATTTGGATGGAATGTCCTGAAGATATCAGTGAGATCCATCTCATCTAATGTATCATTTAAGACTTGTGTTTCCTTTTTAATTTTCTGTTTTAATGATCTGTCCATTGGTGTTAGTGAGGTGTTAAAGTCTCCTACTATTATTGTGTTACTGTCAGTTTCTCCTTTTGTGTCTGTTAATGTTTGTCTTATGTATTGAGGTGCTCCTATGTTGAGTGCATAGATATTTGTGATTGTTATGTCTTCCTCTTGGATTGATCCCTTGATCATTACATAGTGTCCTTCCTTATCTCTTGTAATCTTCTTTATTTTAAGGTCTATTTTGTCTGATATGAAGATTGCTACTGCAGGTTTCTTTTGCTTCCCATTTGCATGGAATATATTTTCCATTTTGTCATTTTCAGTCTATATGTGTATTTTCGACCATTTTGTCTTCCAGCTCACTGATTTGTTCTTCTGCTTCATATATTCTGTTACTAATTCCTTCTAGAGTATTTTTAATTTCAGCAATTTGTGTTATTTGTCTCTGTATGCTTATTCTTTAATTCTTCTAGGTGTTTGTTAATTGAGTCTTGCATTTTCTCCATTTTGTTGTCAAGGTTTTTGATCATCTTTATTATCATTATTCTGAATTCTTTTTAGGTAGTTTGCCTATTTCCTCTTCATTTACTTTGACATCTCTTTTTCTAGTTTGTTCCTTCATTTGTATAGTATTTCTCTGCCTTTTCATCATTGTTTTTAACTTATTGTGTTTGAGGTCTCCTTTTCCCAGGCTTCAAGGTTGAATTCTTTCTTCCTTTTGGTTTCTGTCCTCCTAAGATTCCCTGGTGGCTTAGAGGATAAAGCGTCTGCCCACAGTGGGGGAGACCAGGGTTCAATCCCTGGGTAGGGAAGATCCCCTGGAGAAGGATATCACAACCCACTCCAGTATTCTTGCCTGGAAAATCTCATTGATGGAGGAGCCTGATAGGCTATAGTCCATGGGATCGCAAAGAGTCAGACACAACTGAGCAACTTCACTTCCTCCTAAGGTTAGTCCAGTGGTTTGTGGAAACTTCATATGGGGTGAGATTTGTGCTGAGGTTTTTTTGTTTTTGTGTTTGTTTGTTTGACTTTCCTCTTATGGGCAAGATTGAGTGAGGTGGTAATCCTATCTGCTGATGATTGGGTTTGTATTTTTGTTTTGTTTGTTGTTTAGATGAGATGTCCTGCACAGAGTGCTACTGGTGGTTGGGTTATGCCGGGTCTTCTATTTAAGTGGTTTCATTTATGTGAGTTCTCACTATTTGATACTCCATAGGGTTAGTTCTATGGTTGTCTGGGGTCTTGGAAGTCAATGCTCCCACTCCAAAGGCTCAAGGCTTGATCTGCCTCCAAAAACCAGCCTAGGTCCAATCTGGGAATTTCACCCTAAATGAAAGGGCCTTTACTTGAGTTCCAAAAGCCAGTGAACAAGAACATAAAGGAGATCCCTGACACAGCAGAAACTCCCTGGTACTGCCTGCCACATGGACAGGCCTCCTTGGATTGCAACAGAGGACTAGATGGTCTGTCCTTGGCAGTGGACAGCAGAACTCTGGGTTCCATTCCTAAAAGTTGAACAGGTACAGATTTAAAAAGAGAAGGGTAATTCATTTGAAATGGAGATAGATCTGAACTGCCTTTTTTCTCTCTGGGTCATCCTTCTGCATGTGTACAGTAAGTCGAAGTAATGAAGACGGTCTTCTGAGGGAGTGATGCACGTTGGAGGGAGTTGATCACCATTTTCATGGTCAATGCATAAATCTTGAGTGCAGTCCACAGGACTCAGTGGGAGTAAGAAAGAAAGGTTCATTTGAGAGTTGAGAGGGGACAGGCAAAGGTTCATTTGCGAGCTGAAAGGGGACAGGCAGGTCCACCTTGAGGCCATGCTGTGTGCAGTTCCCCACCTAGAGAGGTGCTGTTCACTTCAACTATTTGTTAAAAGTGCCTTCTAGTTCAAGTGATGCTTAAAAGAATATTTTTGGTGAGCTTCAACCCATGACAAACTGAAAACTGTAGATCCTTGAGCTGCCTAGGTGAAGTCATGAGGGTTTAGGGATCCTCTGGGTGTTTGATAGCCTCAGGATGTGTTTGGTGGTGGATTCCTAACAATAAGAGCACATCCAGTTTTGTCAGTTCAGTTCAGTCTCTCAGTCATGTCTGAGTCTTTGTGACCCCATGGACTGCAGCACGCCATGCTTCCCTGTCCATCACCAACTCCCAGAGCTTGCTCAAATGCATGTCCATAGAGTTGATGATACCATCCAACAATCTCATCCTCTGTCATCCCCTTCTCCTGTCTTCAATCTTTCCCATCATCAGGGTCTTTTCCAGTGTGTCTTCGAATTAGATGGACAAAGTATTGGAGCTTCAGCTTCAGCATCAGTCCTTCCAATGAATATTCAGCATTGATTTCCTTTAGGATTGGCTGGTTTGATCTCTTTGCAGTCCAAGGGACTCTCAAGAGTCTTCTCCAGCATGACAATTTGAAAGAAAGCATCAATTATTCGGCACTCTGTCTTCCTTATGGTCAAATTCTCACACCCATACATGACTACTGGAAAAACCATAGCTTTGACTAGACGGACTTTTGTCAGCAAAGTGATGTCTGTACTTTTTAATATGCTCTCTAGGTTTGTCAGCTTTACTTCTAAGGGGCAACCATTTTTTTAATTTCATGCCTGCAATCACCATCCTCAGTTCAATACACTGTGGATATCTCCACTGGTAAATGGGATTTGCTTAACATTTATTTTAAATTCCTACACTTTAATTCATGCAGAATATGTGATGGTGAAGGCAGTGAAGTGAGGGTTTTTTTTTATTATTTTCCCTCTCAAGTATGGACTTAACCAAGCACTATTTCAGCTCTGTTTTCTTCCAGTGAACTCTGATTATTTGAACATGTTCCACACAGTTTCAGTTATCATAGCTTTAATATATACAATGAATTTCAATATCTTGTTTATTTTTTATCCTAATTTTCTGAACTACTTTATCATTTTCAAAAATTTTCAATTGATTCTCGGCATTAATTACATTATTTTTGTGTTTTATGTATTCTTTTTCTACATTTTTTTAGGCAATGTTTTCTCAGCCTGTGTGTGCTAAATCACTTCTGTGGTGTCTAACTCTTTGTGATCTGATAGACTATAGCCTGCCAAGCTCCCCTGTCCATGGGAATTTCCAGGCAAGAATACTGGAGTGGTTGCCATTTGCTCCTCCAGGGAATCTTCCCAACCCAGGGATAGAACACACGTATCTCATTTCTCCTGCATTGGAAAGCAGGTTTTTTTTTTTTTTTTTTTAACCACTAGCACCACCTGGGAAGCCAAACTAGACAAAATCAGTAAAATTGAACACTGAAAACTTAGTAACATCCCCCCATAAACCCTCTATCTTGGAGTTTTTCTTGAGGCATATTTTAGAACTTCAGATCATTCATATCATTCTCCACACTGAATCCTACATTTATATACATATGTATGGCTTCCCAGGTGGCACTAGTGGTAAAGAATCTCCTGCCAGTGTGGGAGATGTAAAAGATGTGGATTCAATCCCTGGGTTGATAAGATCCCCTTGGGGAGGGGTTGGCAACCCACTCCAGTGTTCTTGTCTGGAGAATCCCTTGGACAGAGGAGCCTGGTGGGCTGTAGTCCATAGGGTCGCAGAGTTGGACATGACTGAAGTGACTTAGCACACATGCACATCATTATATGATACAGCATTTAAACTATCACTTTTAAGCTAAAACTTAATATTTGTTGACAGTTTTATTTATTTTGAGGTGAAAGTTGTATACAGTGAGATTTAAAAACCTTGAGTATACTTACATGAGAATTTTCCAATTCATACACCTGTGTAACCCAAACCCCTATCAAGTTATAAAATGCTATCATTGTCCCCCATATTTTCCCGCTCCAATCCCAGAGGGATTCATTATTATTTTTATACCACAGTTAGTTGTACATGTTCTAGAACTTCATGTGTATGGGATAATGTAATATGTAGTCATTTATGTATAACTCTTTTCTTTCATAAGAAAGCTCATTTTGAGATCTCTCCATTTGATCTATCAGTGTTTCAATACTTTTTATTACTGAGTAATGTTCTATCATATGAATCTATAACAAATAATTTACCCATTCTCCTGCAGATGGATACTTGAACTTCTGTTTCTAATTTGTAGCTGTTATAAATAAACCTGCTATTAACATCCATGTACAGGTCTGTGGATATATTTTTTCATTACACTTAGGGAGTGTAATTGCTGGTTCATGGGAAGGAATATTTTTAATTTTATGAAAAATTTGCATACCTTTGCCAAAGTGTTCTATAGACTTTTACACTGCCACCAACATAGTATAACAGTTCTAATTGTTCAGCATCTTCACCAACATTTGCAGTTGTCAGTCCTTTTTCTTTCTTCTTTTAATCATTCTGGTGGAGTTTAGTGAGATCTCATTATGGTTTTGATTAACATTTTTTTCCTAATGTCCAATGATACTTGCCTATCAGTTTTACCCTGTTTATTGTTTACTAATGTATTGTTTTATATACAGTAATATGCAATAAAATTCAGCAATTTTAAGTGTAAATTTTGAAAGATTTTGGTAATAGTATACAATTACATGTACATAGTCAAGATACAGAACAGTTCTATAATCCTAAAAAATTTCCTCCTGTTCCCTTGCATTCACTTTCCTATTCCATCCTGGGACTCAAGCAACTATTAAGAATACTTTCTTACATAATAGGTCTGCCTTTGATAACATTTCATACAAATGAAATATTTTTCATTGTACTTCTCTTGCTTTATCATAAAGCATTCGAGATTTCTCTATGTTATTGCATATATCAATTGTATTATTCCTTTCTGTTGATAGATTGCATTCCATGGTATGATGTAACATATACCATAATCTGCTTATTCATTTACCAGTTTTTGAACCAGTTTTTGCTTCCATTTTGAGGCTGTTTTGAATGATGTTTCTGTGAGCACTCCAGTACACATTTTTGCAAAGGCCTATATTTCTCTTGAGTATACATTGAGGAGTAGAATCACTGGGTCTTAGTATATAAATATATTTAACTTTGTAAAGTATTGCCATACAATTTTCCCAAAGTGGGTTAACAGTTTTGCCTCCACACCAGCAATGAATGAGTTTTACATTCCCCACAAACTCAACAACAATTAGTAATGTCAGTCTTTTAAAATTTCACCCATTCTGATCTGTATACAGTGGTGTCAAATTGCTGACATCCATTGGATCATAGAGAAAGCAAGAGAATTACAGAAAAACATCTACTTCTGCTTCATTGACTACACTAAAGCCTTTTACTTCATGGATCACAACAAACTGGGGAAAATTTTTAAAGAGATTGGAATATCAGATCACCTTATCTGCTTCTTGAGAAATCTGTATGCAGGTCAAGAAGCAACAGTTAGAACCAGACATGGAACAATGGATGGGTTTCAAACTGGGAAAGAAGTATGTCAAGCTTATGTATTGTTACCCTGCTTATTTAACTTATATGCTGAATATATCATGCCAAATGCTGGGCCAGATGACTCAAAAGCTGCAATCAAGATTGCTGGGAGAAATATCAACAACCTCAGATATCCAGATGACACCACTTTAATGGCAGAAAGCAAAGAGGAACTAAAGAGCCTCTTGAAGGTGAAAGAGGATAGTGAAAAAGCTTGGTTAAAACTCAACATTAAAAAAACCAAGATCATGGCATCTGGTCATATCACTTCATGACAAATAAATGGGGAAAAGTGAAAACAATGGCAGATTTCATTTTCTTGGGATCCAAAATCACTGAGGACTCTGACTGCAACAATGAGATTGAAAGATGCTTGTTCCTTGGAAGGAAAGCTATGACAAACCTATTCAGTGATTTAAAAGCAGAGACATTACTTTGCCAACAAAGGTCCATCTAGTCAAAGCTGTGGTTTTTCCAGTAGTCATGTATGGATGTGAGAATTGGACTATAAAAAGGGCCCAGCACAGAAGAATTGACACTTTTGTACTGTGGTATTGGCGAAATCTCTTGAGAATCCCTTGGCCAGCAAGGAGATCAAACCAGTCAATCCTAAAGGAAATCAACCCTGAAATAAGTAACCTTCCTAACTACCACTTGGACTTCGAGATTTCGAAATCGATGGACTACACTTCCCGGCTGAGTAACCTTCTCTGGGACTACTACACTTTCTAACTCCCGTCATCCTCTTCTCCCGTCAACTCCTACTCTACCAATCTATTGTAGTGACTGAGTCACCTGTACTTAAACTCCACAAACGATGTACGTAAAGACGTAAGAAGAGGTACGAATTCGTATATATGTTAGGGTGACGTGTCCAATCCCTCAAATAAACAACTTACCTACTACATGTCTTTACTTTACTCTATATATTATTTATGTGTTTGTGTGTGAGGTTCCAAGAATTACAGTCACAAAAGGAAAAGAAAAAAAATTTTTTAGATGGTTTTATAATAGTGTCGTACGTATAGTATTCCGTCTAACTATCAACTTAACCCTGACAATGACATTCCATATTCTTAATGATTTTCAGGTATATTCCAAAATCCATCCGTATTCTGAAGATTAATCCTTTCGTTGTACCTTACCATATTACTCAGTCTTTACCTTACCTTACCTTTATTATAATATCATTATTTCAGTGAATAGAAAGATAATGAGAACTCAAAGAGTTTCATTAGAACACATGTAACTAAACAAATTAAGAGTACTGTCTAGACTCTACACTTTAATTTTCATAAGTGTCGACATTCATGAGGTTGACGGTACATTCATTCGTACTTCACCTACATTTAATAGTACTAACAACCTCCAGACTTCTCGTCTATTATAAGGATTTCTTCACTTTTGATCTCCGAAAATGAACAATCTAAGGAATAACTTACTAAATTATTGTTTCATGAGATTCAGACAAAAGCACAAAATCTACATAAAACGAATAAAAGATAAAATATTATTTGTTTCGTAAAAAAAAGTTGAAGTAGGTATTATATCCCTTAAAATACTACTTTGTATTTTTTAATTATAGAAGGACGTCCAAGAGATTAGGTGTGGGTTAAGAATTGGGACCACCGAGTCGTCATTTCTTAGGTGGACGGTCACGTTCAAGTCAGGGACTCAGTCCTTCTAAGGGACCTCTTTCTTTACCGATGGGTGAAGTCATAAAAACGGACCCTTTAAGGTACCTGTCTCCTCAGAACACCCGACATATCAGGTACCCCAGTGTTTCTCAACTTGTACTGAATCACTGAACTCGTATGTGTGTGTGTGTATTGACTGAGTAAGTATGTATTAACTTAGTGTATCAATACTAATTCATTTGTGTATAAAATGAGTGTTTCTAAACTTATTCCGACTCGTTGATTCGTGTCGTGTTTTTGTATAATTTGGTGTTACTTTAAGTGATGCCCCGAAAAATTTTACGTCAAGAAAGAAACAAGTGGAATTTTACTATACTAAATGAGGTTTTACAAAATAGAGAATTTTTCCGGGGGTGCTGGGAAAAATTCCTACAGACAGAGAAAGAGAGGGAAGGACAGAGACAGGGATAGGAAGGAGTAGAGAAAGGAAGGGAAGAGGGAGGTCTATTAAATTGAGAATTTTTCAAAACGACAAGAAGTGGAGTGTAGTAGAGTTGTCCATCGGTAATTTTGGTTCCATTTAGTATATCATCAGGGGTGAATAGACACCACCTATGAGACATTCTGGGGGTCACTTACGGACTTTAACAACCATCAAGGTTTGGGATGTTTATATAAAAAGGGAGAAGTATGTATGGATACAATTTTAAATTAAATATTTAATCCGTGTCATTCTACATGATCATTGATTATTTTTATCTTGTTAATTACATGACATTATTTTCAATATACTTACGTCAGGGAGAGAGAGTTTTATAGAATACGGAAATTACGAAAAAGACAAAATTGATTCGTGAATAGTGTATTAAAACTGGCTTTCAGACCGTGAAACTCTACACTGGTGTTTTCATCGTCCTTAAAGAAAAAGAAGTATTAAAATACTGATCTTCAAAATAAGAATAGTATCTATAATTGTTGGAGTCACATGTAAAAAAGGGAGGAAAAATAAAAAAAATTGACCTCCGATTAATGAAATGTTATAACACCACCCAAAACGGTATGTGACTGAACTTAGTCGGTACACATATATACACAGGGGAGAAGGGCTTGGGGGGAGGGTGAATGGAGAGGTAGGGTAGGGAGACCCAACAGGGTCACGTGGTCAAAAGTCACGGGACTAATGTGCATCAAACTTGGACTGGTCATCTATTTCACATATGGTAATATACAGGTTTCAATGCTATTCTCTCAAATCATCCCACCCTCGCCTTCTCGTACAGAGTCCAAAAGTGTGTTCTTTACATCTGTGTCTCTTTTGCTGTCTTTCATATAGGGTCATCATTACCATCTTTCTAAATTCCATGAAAGTGAAAGCAAAAGTCACTCAGTCATGTCTGACTCTGTGACCGCATGAACTATACAGTCCGTATTTCTAGGCCAGAATACTGGAGTAGGTAGCCTTTCCCTTCTCCAGGGGATCTTTCCAAGCCAGGGATCGAACCCAGGTCTCCCACATTGCAGGCAGATTCTTTACCAGCTGATATATGCGTTAATATACTGTACTGCTGTTTCTCTTTCTGACTTACTTCACTCTGTATAATAGGGTCCAGTTTCATCCACCTCATTAGAACTGACTCAAATGCGTTCTTTTTTATAGCTGTCAGTGTATATGTATATATACACATACATGTATTTTATAGTGTATATTATACATGTATTTTATAGTGCATATGTACCACGGCTTTTTTATCCATTCATCTGCCAGTGGACATCTAGGTTGCTTCCATGTCCTAACTATTGTAAACAATGCTGCAATGAACATTGGAGTCCACGTGTCTCTTTCAATTCTGGTTTCCTCAGTGTGTATGCCCAGCAGTGAGATTGCTGGGTCATCTGGCATTTCTATTTCCTGTTTTTTAAGGAATCACCACACTGTTCTCCATAAACTTTCACTTTTTCACTTAAAGGAAGCACTTTATGGCTTCTCTTTGGTGTATCCAAATTGCCAGCTATACTAGTCTTTTGTTTTGGGGCCATTACTAAGTAAAATAAGGTTTAGTTGGACAAGCCTGTGATACCTCACCAGTTGATCTGCTACTTAAGCCAGCTACTGAGTGACTATAAGGTGGGATCCACTGGACAAAGGGATGATTCAACTCACATCCCAGGTGGGATGGCACAGGACAGCATGAGATTTCATCATCATGAAAATGATATTTTCATCATCCTACTCAGAACACTCTGCAATTTAAAACTTGGAATGGTTTGTTTCTGCCATTTTCCCATTATTATTTTCAGAGTGCAGTTAACCTCAGGTAACTGAAACTGCAGAAAGTGAAACAGCGAATAAGGAGGGACTACTGTAGCACTGATTTGCATCTAGGCTCTTCTCCCTACTCCTCACACTCTGACTGCCAGAACTCTGCTGTGGAATCTGGGCCCTCATCTAAATTGTGTAGAGAGAGATTTTTGTCAGCTTTCCCAGATTTGCATGGTCAAGAGTCTGACCAAACCTCATGAGAAATGTTCAGCTCCCCAGCGGTTCTGGAATCTGATGCCCCTCAGACATCCCCGACACAGTCTCACCTTAGGCCTTTCCACTTAGCTATTCCCTCTTCCTGAATTCTCTTCTTTCCAGATATCAGTTGTGGTAACCCCTTAAACTCCTGCTAATTTTCACTCACATATTACCTACTCAATCAACTTTTCCTATGCTGACCTCTTACTAATTCAATATCCTGACTCCTGTCCTCAAGTCTCCCATGCCCCATGCCCTACTGTCTCTTTTATTTCATATCATTTGTTACGTTGTCACATGGTTTATCATTTCCTCATTTTATCTTTTCCAGAGTGAACAACCACCCCAGTTCACCTGGGACTGAAACTTCCCAGAGTGAGAAACTTTTCCATTTTAATACCAGGAGAGTTCCAGAAAAACTGAGATGAATTGGCCACCTAGTTTCCTTGTCTTTCTCCCAACACAATGAAACATTCACAGCTGTGGAGATCTGTGTTTTATTCACTGATTTATCCCACACATCAGCAACAGTGTCTCACACATAGTAAGCAGTTATAAATCTTTGCTAAATGAAGGAAGGAAAGACTAAAGAATAAGAATTACAACTCTTGCATCCTGGTTCTAGGCATGTAAATTCTAAATGAACTCACTGTATGTTATACTGGGAGGACAGAATCAAATTTACTAATAATTACTTAGGTTTCTGAGTCACATTTTAGCTCACAAAAGTATTATTTCTCAATATTCTGCCTCATTTAATCTTAATGGCAGTCCTGCCGCATAGAGTGAATACTACCTATGGCAGCCAATGTTTGTGAGGGTTAAAAAGAGGTCATTCCCATAAAGACATTTCCACATTCCCTGGCACTCCAGTAAGCATTCAGTGACTGTTCCTTACTTCATTATGACTGCTATCATTATTGTTACTTTTATTATTACTGAGATAGTTATTGGCCTCTTTTTAAAATGGAAACTTTGAGTCTTAGAGATGATTCATGACTTAAGTCACAAAGCAAGTGAATGGCTGATGCTAACATTTTCAATTTGCCCAGTACAAATGCAGTTCTCTCTTAGCATAGCCAAGGAATGGCTTTTTCTGCATTTTGCTGATGTATGCTTCTATAAAGACTTCCCAGGTGATGCTAGTGGTAAAGAATCTGCCTGCAATGCAGCACACCCTGGTTTGATTGCTAGGTTGGAAAGATCCCCTGCAGAAGGGAATGGCAAGACATTCCAGTTATTCTTGCCCGGAGAATTCCATGGACAGAGGAGCTTGGTAGGCTGCAGTCCATGGGGTCACAAAGAGTCAAACACGATTGCATCACTAACACACACACACACATATAAAAATTGCACACATTTAATTCACTTTTATGAATTAGGGTGTATACACATCAACTACAAATAAAGTAATAAACATATTCATTACATCCAAACTATTCTCTCTCTTTTTTTTTTTTTTTTTTGCAAAATAAATGTTAAGAACTTTCCTGCACTCACAACATACCACATCAGTTTTATTCAACATGCTTTTCATAATCAGTGTTAATAGCCTGGTGCATCTCCTGCCATCTGCCTAAACAGGTATTTTTGCTTTTGTTCATATGAAACTTGAGAGAGATAATTGATATATTACTTGCAGCTTTTGTTGTTGTTGTTGTTGTGCCTATCAGTTCCTCAGAGCCATCAACCTATGTTAAAAGGGCTCTTTTTTGTCATTAAAAAAAATATTTTAATTGGAGGAGAATTGCTTTACAATGTTGTGTTGGTTTCTGCCTTACAACAATGCAAATCAGCCATAATTATAAATAGATCACTTCCATTTTGAGCCTCCCACCTCTCTTCCCATCCCATCCCTCTAGGTCATCACAGGACAAGGGTGTGCTTCCTGTGTTATATAGCAACGTCTCATCAACTATCTAGTTACACATGGTATTATATGTATCTTAATACTACTTTCTCTGCTCATCCTACTCTTTCCTCCCCCCACTGTATCCACAAGTCCATTCTCTATATATGCATCTCTATTCTTTCCTTGCAAATAGCTTCATCAATACAATTTTTCTAGACTCCATATATATGTGTTAATACACAAAATTTGTTTTCCTAACTTACTTCACTGTATATAACAGGCTCTAGGTTTGGAACAACAGACTGGTTCCAAATAGGAAAAGGAGTATGTCAAGGCTGTATATTGCCACCCTGCTTATTTAACTTATATACAGAGTACATCATGAGAAACACTGGGCTGGAAGAAGCACAAGCTGGAATCAAGATTGCTGGGAGAAATATAAATAACCTCAGATTTGCAGATGACACCACCCTTATGGCAGAAAGTGAAGAGGAACTAAAAAGCCTCTTGATGAAAGTGAAAGAAGAGAGTGAAAAAGTTGACTTAAAGCTCAACATTCAGAAAATGAAGATCATGGCATCTGGTCCCATCACTTCATAGGTAATAGATGGGGAAACAGTGGAAACAGTGGCAGAATTTATTTTGGGGGGCCCCAAGGTCACTGCAGATGGTGATTGCAGCCATGAAATTAAAAGATACTTACTCCTTGGAAGGAAAGTTATGACCAACCTAGACAGCATATTAAAAAGCAGAGACATTACTTTGCCAACAAAGGTCCGTCTAGTCAAGGCTATGGCTTTTCCTGTGGTCATGTATGGATGTGAGAGTTGGACTGTGAAGAAAGCTGAGCACCAAAGAATTGATGTTTTTGAACTGTGGTGTTGGAGAAGACTCTTGAGAGTCCCTTGGACTGCAAGGAGATCCAACTAGTCCATATTAAAGGAGATCAGTCCTGGGTGTTCATTGGAAGGACTGATGCTGAAGCTGAAACTCCAATACTTTGGCCACCTCATGTGCAGATTTGACTCACTGGAAAAGCCCCTGATGCTGGGAGGGATTGGGGGCAGGAAGCAAAGGGGATGACAGAGGATGAGATGGTTGGAAAGCATCACTGACTCAATGGACGCAAGTCTGAGTGAACTCCAGGAGTTGGTAATGGACAGGGAGGCCTGGCGTACTGCAATTCATGGCGTTGCAAAGAGTCGGGCATGACTGAGTGACTGAACTGAACTGAGGTTCATCCACCTCACTAGAACTGACTTAAATTCCTTCTTTTTATGGCTAATATTCCACTGTGTATATGTACCACGTCTTCTTTATCCGTTCATTTGTCAATGGACATCTAGGTGGCTTCCATGTTCTAGCTATTGTAAATAGTGCTGCTATGAACATTGGGATACATGTGTCTTTTTGAATTATGGCTCTCTCAGGGCATATGCCTAGTAGAGAGATTATTGGGTCATATGGTAGTTTTATTCCTAGTTTTATTTATGTATTTACTTATTTTAATTGGAGGATAATTACTTTACAATATTGTGATGGCTTTTGTCATACATCAACATGAATCAGCCACTGCTGCACACGTGTCCCCCCAACCTGAAGCCCACTCCCATCTTCCTCCCCAACCCATCCCTCTAGATTATCCCAGAGCACCAGCTTTAGGTGCCCTGTTTCATGCATTGAACTTGCACTCGCCATCTATTTTACATATGGTAATATACATGTTTCAATGTTATTCTCTCAAATCATCCTTCTCCTTCTCCCACTGAGTCCAATAGTCTGTTCTTTGCATCCATGTCTCCTTTGTGGTCCTGCATGTAGAATCGTCATTACCATCTTTCTAAATTCTATATATATGTGTTAATTTTGTTATATTTTTAAGTTCAGCTTTACAACCGATGCAACATGCATCTGGGTACATTGTATGAAGTGACAGTTTCATTCATTTCTTCAGTCTGCCTCACACTGCAGAAATGCCAAACTGGCCCAGCATCATTAAATGATCAATTTTGCCTTAGTGTTATCTTTTTAAATTAATGTTCCAATATGAAACTCTTAATTAATGAACCATTTAACATCTATAATCACAAGTATCACTCATTACCTTTCTTTTGAGGTTTTCTTTGTATAATATCACTTACTAAAGTGTGTGAGAGTGCATGCTCAGTCACATCTGACTCTTTGCTACCCCATGGACTATAGCTCATCAGGCTTCTCTGTTCATGAAATTCTCCAGGCAAGAGTACTGGAGTGGGTAGCCATTTCCTCCTCCAGGGGATCTTCCTAACTCAAGGATCAAACCTGTGTCTCCTATATTGGCAGGCAGCTTCCTCACCACTGCACCACCTGGGAAGCTCCACTACCTACTGAAGACTAATAGCTAAAATGTAACCTCACTTTTCTAATTTCTCTAACACCACTTTTGGCTTAACTTATTTGCCATAGCACTAGAGAAAACAAATATTTGATATTGACTTATTGTCTCAGATCTTGTGTGTTGCGTCTTTGTGAGTCCTTTTCCAAAGCCTCCGTTTAAATCCATTTGAAGAATTTTTGTCATTTCTTTGAAAGTGAAAGTTGCTCAGTCATGTCTGACTCTGTGATCCCATGGACTATACAGTCCATGGAATTTTCCAGGCCAGAATACTGGAATGGGTAGCCTTTCCCTTCTCCAGGGGATCTTTCCAACCCAAGGGTCAAACCCAGGTCTCCCACATTGCAGGTGGATTCTGAGCCACCAGGGAAGCCCTTATATAGGGCTGAATAAGTTTTCTCAAGTGGGTAGCTGAAAAAGTTTTTTGTTTGCTATTGTGAATTAGTTCTAAATTGAGTTGTCTTTATAAAATATTGGTGTAAAGTGAAAGCAGTGATTTTTCTTTGCTTATTTCTTAGTACACAACTACTACAATGTTTTATCACTGTTCAGAATTTTCCAAGCTTGATTTTCACATGTGATTTAGGAACATAAAGAATATACATGTATCTATAAATCTGAAGAATATACAATATGCACAGGTGTTTTTAAAATATATGCATGTATCATTTTTTAAATGCAGTATTCTCTAACCTCTTCATTAGTGTTCAATTTTTCAAATGAATTAAAACTTGATATTTTCCTCCCCTAATGTACACTACAAACTTTTGGGAACCAATTTTGTGTCATTGATAACTACTACTTTCTTCAAGTCATTCCTCAGATATAACCATCTTGATGCATTCTGTAAGGAGCAACCTGACCATCTTTACACCAACCCTAGTCTCTTTATTCTGATAGAGTCTTTAGTTTTTGTGCACTACATTGTTTATGATCTAACCTAATCTTATTCTTTGTTTTCTTTCTTTATTGTCATGTTCTACCCCAAAGTAGAGCATATAGGTTCAATAAAGAGTATTCTTTTCTATTTTGTTTGCAGATAATGTCTTGTGTGCTCATTAAATAATTGCTGAATTTAAATAAAACCAGTAACAGCAAGCTACTTGTAAGAAAAAATTGCACAGAATACTTGCATATCGGTTAATGAGTATGTAGATTCTAAAGACTTACATGTTCATTTTAACATATTTTTACAAACATAGACTCAATTGTCATCACAGTATAATGTTTTATGCTTCTAAGTAGCTATTTAATTTACAGAAGCGTTTTGCAAATGTTGAATAATGAGTCAGTCCTAACATCAATCCTATGACATGGAATTAATGATGATATCCAAAGCAGGTCTTTTATGGGACAATATATAGAGAGGCACTTCAAGACTTCCTACCTGGGAGTAAACCTTCAGTAAATGTTAATGATTTTATTATCATTCTTATTATTGCAGCTATCATTATTATTAAAAGTAGTTATTTTTTTCTTGATTCTAGATGAGAAGTGTGTGTTTAGAGAAGTTAAATGACATGTTTAAACACACAAAACCAAAAGAGTGGCTGATGTTTTCACTGATTTTTTAAAAATATGAATCCTTCTTGTAAATATTGTTAAAATTAAAATGAGTCCTTTCACAGTTTTTCTAAGGAAAGAATTTACAGATAAAAATTGCTACCATACATGAAATAGATAGACAATCCAGGTTTGATGCCTGAGACAGGGCACTCAGAGCTGGTGCCCTGGGACAACCCTGAGGGATGGGATGGGAGGAAGGTGGGAGGGAAGTTCAGGATAGGGGACACATGTACATCCATGGCTGATTCATGTCAATGTATGGCAAAAACCACTACAATATTGTAAAGTAATTAGCCTCCAATTAAAATAAATCAATTAATTTTAAAAAATTAACAAATTTAATAGCCTATGTGAAAGTGAAAGAGGAGAGTGAAAAAGTTGGCCTAAAGCTCAACATTCAGAAAACTAAGATCATGGCATCTGGTCCTATCACTTCATGGCAAATAGATGGGGAAACAGTGGAAACAGTGTCAGACTTTATTTCTGGGGGGCTCCAAAATCACTGCAGATGGTGACTGCAGCCATGAAATTAAAAGACGCTTACTCCTTGGAAGAAAAGTTATGACCAACCTAGATAGCTTATTAAAAAGCAGAGACATTACTTTGCCAACAAATGTCCGTCTAGTCAAGGCTATGGTCTTTCCAGTGGTCATGTATGGATGTGAGAGTTAGACTGTGAAGAAAGCTGAGCACCTAAGAATTGATGCTTTTGAACTGTGGTGTTGGAGAAGACTCTTGAGAGTCCCTTGGACTGCAAGGAGATCCAACCAGTCAACCCTAAAGGAGATAAGTCCTGGGTGTTCTTTGGAAGAACTGATGCTAAAGCTGAAACTCCAATACTTTGGCCACCTCATGCAAAGAGTTGACTCATTGGAAAAGACTCTGATGCTGGGAGGGATTGGTGGCAGGAGGAGAAGGGGACAACAGAGGATGAGATGGCTGGATGGCATCACCGACTCAATGCACAGGAGTTCGGGTGAACTCTGGGAGTTGGTGATATACAGGGAGGCCTGGTGTGCTGCAGTTCATGGGATTGCAAAGAGTCAGACACGACTGAGTGACTAAACTGACTGAACAGACTGACATGAAAACTAATTCATTCCAAAAAAAAAAAAAAAACTAATTCATGCCACACCTTTTCCATTACCTATATTAAACTTGTACTCCACCTCCCTCTATGCATAAAAACAACCAATAATTTATACACACATAGAAAATGCCATGGTTTTCTTTTTTTATCCATTTTTCAAGGATGATATTTTATAAAAATTTTACAAATGCTTATTAATGTTATCATACACATTTCTTGATAATTAGTATTCTTTTTTGGCATATTTTCCTAGACATTTCTCTAGGTCATCATATACTTAATTATTTTATGTTTTAAAATTCAACTTAAACCTGAATAGATGTCATTAGTTGATATCATTTCCAAAAAAGAATCAAATTAAATTTTCCTATAAAGAGCCAGTGCACATAACCAAATTTTAGGAAAGTCATTAATTTCCTTGATTCTTATTTAGTTTTTAAGCCAATACAATATCACATTGTTTGAAGTAGTTAAACTCAGTGTTACTTTTGTCCTTACTGGCTACAATGGGTTAAATTATGTTCCCTCCCCAAAGATATGTTGAAGCCCTAATACTGCATTATCTCAAAATGTGTTCTTATAAGTAGATTATTGTAGATATAATTAGTTCAGATGAGGCCATACTGGAATAGGATGGTTCCCTTCACCCAATTTGACTGGTATCCTTATAAGAAGAGAGAAATTTTGATACAGACACAGATAGAGGGAAGATGGTCTTGTGAAGATAGAGGCAGAGGTTAGAGGCATGCTACCATGAGCCAATGAATTTCTGGACGGCTAGAAGCAGAAAGAGGCAAAGAGGGATCCTCCTTCTAGAGTATTCATAGGGCTTATGGTCCTGCCAACACCTTCATTTGGGGCTGTGGCCTACAAAACTAGGAAATGATAAATCTGTGTTGTTTAAAGTCATCCAAGTTTGTGGTACTTTGTTATAGCAGCTCTAGGAAACTAATACACTGGCCTTCAATATTTTTCTTACTTTGTTGAATCTCACTAATATATTCTTTCAGGTGAAGTTGTAAGAGCTATTTGTCAAATCACTAAAAAGTTCCCATAGGGATTTTACATCTGATTACCTTAAAACATTAAGGAATTTGAGAAAAGTTAACATCTCTACAATATCAACTTCATGTTTGAAAGCATGGGTATATATCTGTTATTTAAAACACTTTTATATAATACAGCTTTGTGCTTTAATTATATGTCCTGTAATTTCTCAATTTGTTTTCTTATTTCTATGTTCCTATTTATTTCTGTAATGTAAGGACTATATTCTTACATTCTGTAAAGTAAGGACTCCAAAATCACTGTAGATGGTGACTACAGCCATAAAATTAAAAGATGCTTGCTCCTTGGAAGAAAAGCTGTGACCAACCTAGACAGCATATTAAAAAGCAGAGACATTACTTTGCAGACAAACGTCTGTCTAGTCAAAGCTATGGTTTTTCCAGTAGTCATGTATGGATGTGAGAGTTGGACTATAAAGAAAGCTGAGCTCCAAGCAATTGATGCTTTTGAACTGTGGTGTTGGAGAAGACTCTTGAGAGTCCCTTGGACTGCAATGAAATCAAACCAGTCAATCCTAAATGAAATCAGTCCTGAATATTCATTGGAAGCACTAATGCTGAAGCTAAACTCCAATACTTTGGCCACCTGATGTGAAGAACTGACTCACTGGAAAAGACCCTGATGCTGAGAAAGATTGAAGGCAAGAGGAGAAGGGGACTACAGAGGATGAAATGGTTGGATGGCATCAGTAACTCAATGGGCATGAGTTTGAGCAAGCTCCAGAAGCTGGTGATGGACAGAGAAGACTGGCACGCTGCAGTCCATGGGGTCACAAAGAGTTGGACATGACTGAGTGACTGCATTGAACTGAAGGACTATATTGATATTTCTCAGTTTATAATTTTTGTCCCTTTTCTAAAAATATTATGTATAAGTTTCCTCATTTGACTATTTTTCCCAGCTTTATTGAAATATGATTGAGAAATAAAATTGTTTATATTTAAGGTGTACATCATGATGTTTAGATATACATATACATCCTGAATGATTACCACAAGCAAATCAGTATATCCATCATCACGGTTACCATTTTTGAGTGTGTGGTGAGAGTTGAGATTTACTCTTTTGGCATATTTCAAGTATGCAGTTGTATTAACTATATTCACCATACTATACATTATAGATCTCCTGAATGTATTCATCCTATAACTTGATAGCTTGTACCTTTTAATGAAATCTTCCCATTTTCCCTACCCTCGAGGCCCTGGTAACCACCAATCTACTCTCTAGTTCTATGAGTTTGACTTTTTTTAAATTTCATTTATAAGTAAGACAATGAGTATTTTTTACTACTTTGCTTTCTATATAGATAATATTTTTGGAATTTTGATACATCGTTATAACAAAAACACATACCATGTCATGTAAATTCCTTGATGTATCAAGTATATGGATCAGTCAGAAGCCTTTTACTTTTGGCCCTAGGAAATGATTCCTTTCTGAAACCCAGGCTCTCAGAAAATGTGCTTAGAGGAAATTTAATACCAGCCAGTCCAGGCATATCCAGGTGATCACATAAAAGCCCAACTCACTACAGATCTTCTGGTTTGAAAGAAAAGAAAAGAGAAAAAAAAATGAAAGGGAAAGGCACTCAAGTCATGTCCAACTCTTTGTGACCCCATGGACTATACAATCCATGGAATTCTCCAGGCCAGAATATTGGAGTGGGTAGCCCTTCCCTTCTCCAGGGCATCTTCCCAACCCAGGGATTGAACCCAGGTCTCTCTCATTGCAGGTGGATTCTTTACCAGCTGAGCCACCAGGGAAGCCCAAGAATACTGGAGTGAGTAGCCTATCCCTTCTCCATCAGATCTTCCACTGGCAGTGGGGGGGAAGTGGTTTACAAATGAAATTTCAGACTAGCTGTTAAGCAGACTTTCTCAGTATATGCACAACCGTGGGTGTGTTCACAGGATATGTGTATGTAGATATAGTCACATTCTTATTTTAAAATATCAAAATATAATTCTTATTTCTGTGTTCTGTGAAAAAATTACTGTATACTGGCATTCGTCATGACTGTACAGGCCTGTTGCTTTCTTTGATCCTTGTGATAGATAAGCTTCTAAATTCGGACTAATGGGAGCATCTCCTCTATAGGAATGGTGTGATTATTAAGAGGCAAGCCTTCCCTGGTGGCTCAGATGGTAAAGTGTCTGTCTACAATGCTGAAGACCCGGGTTCAATCCCTGGTTGGGAAGATCTCTTGGAGAAGGAAATGGCAATTCATTCCAGTATTCTTGCCTGGAAAATCCCACGGACAGAGGAGCCTGGTAGGCTACAGTCCATGGGGTCACAAAGAGTTGAACACAACTGAGCGACTTCACCTTTGCTTTCCCACATAGAAGCACATCATCTGACTCATTCTCAGCCTTGGGTCAGTCCTAACTGTATTGATTTTATTAAAATTATTGCCACTGCTACTTCTAGTTTAGAGTATATATGTATAAAATATAAATTATATATATATATATATGTTTACTCTTTGGAAAGCTATTGCTAGAAGTAAAACTGACTTCAATGACTTTGCCAATAACACGAGAGACTTTTCTATATTTAAATGAATACATACACATAGACATATTTACATAGTATTTGGGGCTGTATTATATAAAACTGGATCTTATACATATTATGCAATTTGCTTTTCTCATATAACAATACATCATAGACATCTACAGAGTTCTATTCATATCTTGGTTTGAATTCATGTGTCCTGAAACCCAGCATTTTAAGCTATAAGGGATAAACATTGTAATATGTTCTGAGCTCTGTGTTTTTGTATTTTTCCCTCTGTCTAAAAGCAAAATTAACTAACATTATTGGCACTATTAGCTTTATTCCTTACATCTACTGAAAGTCATGAGAGAGGTCTCCATGTTTTTTTTCTAATTTATTTATTTATTTTTGGCCGCACTGGGTCTTCGTTGCTGTGTGGGCTTTTCTCTAGTTGCAATGAACAGGGGCTACTCTCTAGGTGCAATGTGTGGGCTTTTCATTTCGATGGCTTGTCTTGTTGTGGAGCACAGCCTTTAGGGTGCACGGGCTTCAGTAGTTGCAGTTCCCAGGCCCTAGAGTATAGGCTCAATAGTTGTGGCACCCAGGCTTAGTTGTTCCATGGCATGTGGGATCTTCCCAGACTAGGAGTTGGACCTGTGTCTTCTGCATTGGCAGGTGGATTCTTTACCACTGAGCCACCAGGATAGCCTTCCATATTTGTTTGCTTGTTTGTGGTTTATTTTTATTAGAGCAGTTTTAGGTTCATAGCAAAATTGAGAGGAATCTCTCGAGATTTCGTATATATTCCCTGCCCCCCACATGCATACCTTTCTGGAGTATTAACATCCCTCACCGAAGTGGCACATTTGTTAACAATTTATGAATCTACACAGACATGTATAATCACCCTAAGTTGATACTTTACATTAGGGCTCACTCTTTTTGTTGTGCATTCTATGAATTTGGACAAAGGTATAAATGACATGTATCCATCAATTTAGTGTCATGCAGAGTATTTCCACTGCCCTAAAAATTGTCTAATTCCACTTATTCTTGCCTCCCCCAGACCAACCACCAGAGTGGTACATTTTTAAAATCAGTGACCCCATATTGATGTCATAATCACCCAAAGTCCATACTTTACGTTAGGATTCACTCTTGATGTTGTACATTCTGTGGAATTGGACAAGTGTATAATGACATATATCCATCACTATAGTATCATACAAAATAATTTTACAGCCCTAAAGAGCCTCTGTGTTCTGCCTATTCATTTCTTTCTCTCACCAATCTCTGGAAACTGCTGATCTTTTTAGTGTCTCCATAGTTTTACCTTTTCCAAAATGTCATAAAGCTGGAATCATCTAGTATATAGCCTTTTCAGACTGGCTTCTCTTAGTAAAATGTATTTAAGGTTCCTGCATATCTTTTTGGGGCTTAACAGCTAATTTTCTTAGTGCTAAATAATATTTCATTTTCTGGATGCACCACACTACTTTTTCATTCACCTATTGAAGGACAAGTTGGCTGCTTTCAAGTTTTGGTACTTATGAATAAAGTTTTTATAAATATGTGTGCGCGAGTTTGTGCACCTACATTTTCAACTGCTTTTGGTAAATAGCAAGGAGTATAGTTGCTGGAATGTATGGTAAAAATGTATTTAATTTTGTAAGAAACTCTCAAACTGTCTTCCAAAATGGCTGTACCATTGTGCATTCCTCTCAGCAATGCATGAGTTCCTATTGCTCAGCAACCTCACCAGTATTTGGTGGTGTCAGTTGTTTTAGATTTTGTCCTTTCTAATAGGTGAGTAGTGGTATTGCTTTAATTTTCTATTCCCTAATGTGTACCAAATAGGAAAAGTTGTACGTCAAGGCTGTATATTGTCACCCTGCTTATTTAACTTCTATGCAGATTGCATCATGAGAAACACTGGGCTGGAAGAAGTGCAAGCTGGAATCAAGACTGCTGGGAGAAATATCAATAACCTCATATATGTAGATGACACCACCCTGATGGCTGAAAGTGAACAGGAACTAAAAAACCTCTTGATGAAAGTGAAAGAGGAGAGTGAAAAAGTTGGCTTAAAGCTCAACACACAGAAGACAAAGATCGTGGCCTCTGGTCCCATCACTTCATGGGAAATAGATGGGGAAACAGTGGAAACAGTGTCAGATTTTATTTTTCTGGGCTCCACTATCACTGCAGATGGTGATTGCAGCCATAAAATTAAAAGACACTCCTTGGAAGAAAAGTTATGACCAACCTAGATAGCTTATTAAAAAGCAGAGATATAACATTGCCAACAAAGGTCCGTCTAGTCAAGGCTATGGTTTTTCCAGTGGTCATGTATGGATGTGAGAGTTGGACTGTGAATAAAGTTGAGCACTGAAGAACTGATGCTTTTGAACTGTGGTGTTGGAGAAGACTCTTGAGAGTCCCTTGGACTGCAAGGAGATCCAACCAGTCCATCCTAAAGGAGATCAGTCCTGGGTGTTCTTTGGAAGGACTGATGCTGAGGCTGAAACTCCAATACTTTGTCCACCTCATGCAAAGAGTTGACTCATTGGAAAAGCCCCTGATGCTGGCAGGGATTGGGGCAGGAGGAGAAGGGGTCGACAGAGGATGAGATGGCTGGATGGCATCACCAACTTGATGCACATGAGTTTGGGTGCACTCCGGGAGTTGGTGATGGACAGGGAGGCCTGGCATGCTGTGATTCGTGGGGTCGCAAAGAGTCAGACACGACTGAGTGACTGAACTGAACTGAATGTGTACAAAGTTGAACATCTTTCTATACGCTTTTTTGTAATTTGTGTATCTTCCTTGGTTAGATGTCCAGATCTTTTACTTATGGTCTTTTTATTTTTTATCTATTCTGACAGTCTCTGTCTCTTAATTGCTATATTTATACCTTATGTGTCTATAGTGATTACTGATATTGTTGGGTTAATATCTTCCATAGCAGTTTTTAATTTCTTTTATAACTTTACCCCTTTTCTACTTTGTTCTAATAGAGCATTTTGTGTTGATTCCATTTACTTTCCTCTCTTATTATACAAACTGTATTGCCTTAAAACTTTTTTGGTATTTGCCCTAGAATTTGCATTATACATTTACAGCTAGTCTACGTCCACTTTCAAATAATACTATACCACTTATTGGGTACTGCAGGTATCTTATAGTAGCGTATTCCCAATTGCTTCCTTCTCTTATTTATAGCATTATCACTGTCATTCATTTCACTTATCCATATATACATGTATATTCATTTGATATATTTTTGCTATTATTTATTTGAACAGTTCCCTGTCCAATCAGTTAGGTTCTAGAAACATAAAGTATTTTTTATTACCTTCATGTATTCCTTCTCTGATGTTTATTCTTTATGGTGATCTGAATTTGTGATTGAAATCACTTTGCCTTTCTCCTGATTAACTTCTTTTAACATTTCTTACAAGGCCTATCTACTGGCATAAAATTTCTTTAATATTTGTCTTTTGGGAAAGGCTTTGCTTCATCAATTTTTTGTATGTTTTTTTTTATGAAGATTGTATATATTTAAAGTATATAGCATGATATGCATTTCATATTAGTGAAATGATTACTACAGTCAAGTAATGTACATATCCATCTCATTTTTGAGGGGTGTGGTGAGAGCACCTGAAATCTACTCTTTTGGCAAATTATCAATGTATAATACAGTGTCACTCAGTATAATCCTTCTGTACATTAGAATTCAGACTTACTCATCCTACAGAGAATCTCTGCATTTCCCCACTTTCCCACCATGTGGTAACCACGGTTCTACTCTTTTTCAGTGTATTTGACTTTTTTGGCTCCATATATAAGTGAGATGAAGTATATTTTGCTTTCTGGGTCTTCCTCATTTTGCTTAGCATAGTGTCATCAAGATTCTTCCATGCTGTTGCAAATAGCAGGATCTCCTTTTTGAAGGTTAAATGATGTTCCATTGAATATGTATTCCATAATTTCTTTTTCCATTTATCTGTTGAGGGACACTTAGGTTGTTTCCATATCTTGGCTATTGTGAATAATTCACACAATGAACATGGAAGAACAGATATCTCTTCAATATATTGATTTAATGTCCTTGGATATATACCCAGAATTGGGATTGCTGGATTATATAGTAATTCTATTTCTATTTTTTTGAGAAACTTTCATACTGATTTCCATAGTGGCTGTACTAATGTACAATTCCACCAGTAGTCCACAGGGTTCCCTTGTTATCTCTTGTCCTTTTGGTAATAGCCATCCTAGTAGGTGTGAAGTGATGTCTTGTCGTGGCTTTGATTTGCAGGCCCCTCATAATTAGTGATGTTAAGCATCTTTTCATGTTCTTGTTGTCCATTTGTATATTTTCTTTTGGAAAATGTCTATTCAGGTCCTTTGCCCATTTTTCAATCTGGTTGTTTGTTGCTATAAATTATATAATTTCCATATATTGAATATTAGACCCTTGTCAGTTTGCAAATATTTTCTCCTTATCTGTAGGTTGCTTTTTCATTTCATTGTCTCCTTTGCTGTGCAGAAGCTTTTTAGTTTAATGTAGTCTCACTTATCTGCATTGATAGGTGAGTTCTTCACCACTAGCACCACCTGGGAAGCCCAGTAAAAACTGGAAAGTGTTGTACATATTACCCTTCATATTGCTTTTCTCTTTCACAATAAACAATACTAAATGATGTATCAAATTTTATTTGTATGTTTCCATTTAAACATTGATCCACTATTATCAATATTATGCAATATTTTGGGTAAAAATGTGAATATCTCACTTAATTTTATATTTTCCCCTAATTTTCCCAACAGAATTTTATCCACTAATTTTGTCCTAAAACTCTCTTTCAATTATT
>SJYT01065875.1:33248-47197 GCA_006410635.1 Cephalophus harveyi | reverse complement strand
GCTAGTATGGAGGAAATCTATTAATTTTATTCTGTATATTTTCCCTCTATTGACTTTATTGAATACGCTTATAAGTTCCTATCATTCATTTTTCTTTCTCTAGGGTTTTCAAATGGTTAAGTCACTGGAAATACTTTCTGGGCCATACAATACAAATGGAGTCAAACAGAATATTGCTTTGGGTGTTTTACTCTGATGATTGAATTTGGTGATTGAGTAAGAAAGTTTTAAATAGGAATTATTATGATTTATATAGATGGATTTATCAGACATAGAATCATGCTTTTCTTACTTAAACATATATATTTTTATTTATTTATTTTTATTTTAACTGGAGGCTAATTACTTTACAATATTGTGGTGGGTTTTGCCATACATTCACATGAATCAGCCATGGGTGTACATGTGTTCCCCATCCTGACCCTCCCTCCCACCTCTCTCCCCATCCCATCGCTCAGGGCCATACCAGTGTACCAGCCCTAAGCACCCTGCCTCATGCATCGAACCTGGACTGGCAACCTATTTCACATATGATAATATACATGTTTCAATGGTATTCTCTCAAATCATCCCACCCTCACCTTCTTCCACAGAGTTCAACAGTCTGTTCTTTACATTTGTGTCTCTTTTGCTGTCTCGCATATAGGGTCATTGTTACCATCTTTCTAAATTCCATATATATGTGTTAATATACTGTATTGGTGTTTTTCTTTCTGACCTACTTCACTTTGTATAATAGGCTCCAATTCCATCCACCTCATTAGAACAGATTCAAAAGTATTCTTTTTAATACCTGAGTAATATTCCACTCTGTATATGTACCACAGCTTTCTTATCCATTCATCTTCCAATGGACATCTAGGTTGCTTCCATGTTGTGGCTATAATAAACAGTGCTGCAATGAACATTGGGGTACACATGTCTCTTTCAATTCTGGTTTCCTCAGTGTGTATGCCCAGCAATGGGATTGCTGGGTCACATGGCAGTTCTAGTTACAGCTTTTTAAGGAATCTCCACACTGTTCTCCAGAGTGGCTGTACTAGTTTGCATTCCCACCAACAGGGTAAAAGGGTTACCTTTTCTCCACACCCTCTCCAGCAGTCACTGTTTGTAGACTTTTTGATAATAGTCATTCTGACTGGCGTGAAATGGTACCTCCTTGTGGTTTTGATTTGCATTTCTCTGATAATGAGTGATGTTGAGCATATTTTCATGTTTGCTAGCCATAAACATATCTTCTTTGGAGAAATGTCTGTTTAGTTCTTTAGCCCATTTTTTATTGGGTCACTTATTTTTCTGGAATTGCGCTCCAGGAGTTGCTTGTATATTTTTGAGATTATTTCTTTGTCAGTTGCTTCATTTGTTATTATTTTCTCCCATTCTGAAGGCTGTCGTTTCACCTTGCTTATAGTTTCCTTTGTTGTGCAAAAGCTTTTAAGTTTAATTAGGTCCCAACTGTTTATTTTTGCTTTTATCTCCATAAATCTGGGAGGTGGGTCATAGAGGATCCTGCTGTGATTTATGTCAGAGAGTGTTTTGCCTATGTTGTCCTCTAAGAGTTTTAAAGTTTCTGGTCTTACATTTAGATCTTTAATCCATTTTGAGTTTATGTTTGTGTATGGTGTTAGAAAGTGTTCTAGTTTCATTCTTTTACAAGTGGTTGACCAGTTTTCCAGCACCACTTTTTAGAGAGATTGTCTTTTCTCCATTGTATATTCTTGCCTCCTTTATCAAAGATAAGGTGTCCATAGGTGCGTGGATTTATCTCTGGGTTTTCTATTTTGTTCCATTGATCTATATGTTTGTCTTTGTGCCAGTACCATACTGTCTTGATGACTGTACCTTTGTAGTATAGTCTGAATTCAGGCAGGTTGATTCCTCAAGATTGTTTTGTCTATTTGAAGTTTTTTTTTTTTTTTGTAATTCCATATAAATTGTGAAATTGTTTGTTCTAATTCTCTGAAAAATACCATTGGTAGCTTGATAGGGATTGCATTGAATCTATAGATTGCTTTGGGTAGTATACTCATTTTGACTATATTGATTCTTCCAATCCATGAACATGGTATATTTCTCCATCTGTTTGTGCAATCTTTGATTTCTTTCATCAGTGTTTTATAGTTTTCTATATATAGGTCTTTTAATTCTTTAAGTAGATTTATTCCTAAATATTTTATTCTGTTCCTTGCAATGGTGAATGGAATTGTTTCCTTTATTTCTCTTTCTGTTTTCTAATTGTTAGTGTATAGGAATGCAAGGGATTTCTCTGTGTTAATTTTATATCCTGCAACTTTACTCTATACATTGATTAGCTCTAGAAATTTTCTGGTGGAGTATTTAGGGTTTGCTATGTACAGGATCATGTCATCTGCAAACAATGAGAGATTTACTTCTTTTCCAATCTGGATTCCTTTTATTTCTTTTTCTGCTCTGATTGCTGTGGTCAAACTTCCAAAACTATGTTGAATGGCAGAGTTAAGAGTGGGCATCCTTGTCTTGTTCCTGACTTTAGGGGAAATGCTTTCAGTTTTTCACCACTGAGGATAATGTCTGCTGTGAATTTATCATATATGGCTTTCATTATGTTGAGGTATGTTCCTTCTATTCATGCTTTCTGGAGGGTTTTTATCATCAATGTATGTTGAATTATGTCAAAGGCTTTCTCTTAATCTATTGAAATAATCATGTGGTTTTTATTTTTTTTCATTTTTTAATGTGGTGTATCACATTGATTGATTTGAGAATATTGAAGAATCCTTGCATCCCTGGGATAAAGCCCACTTGGTCATGATGTATGATCTTTTTATTATGTTGTTGGATTCTGTTTGCTAAAATATTGTTAAGGATTTTTGCACCTATGTTCATCAGTGATATTAGCCTGTAGTTTTCTTTTATTGTGGTATCTTTGTCTGGTGTTGGCATTAGGGTGATGGTGGCCTCATAGAATGAGTTTGGCAATTTACCTTCCTCTGCAATTTTCTCAAAGAGTTGGAGTAGGATAGGTGTTAGCTATTCTCTAAATTTTTGGTAGAATTCAGCTGTGAAGCTGTCTAGTCCTGGGCTTTTGTTTGCTGGCAGATTTCTCATTATGATTTCGATTTCTGTGCTTGTGAGGGGTCTGTTAAGATTTTCTATTTCTTCCTGGTTCAGTTTTGAAAAGTTATACTTTTCTAAGAATTTGTCCATTTCTTCCAAGCTGTCCATTTTATTGGCATATAGTTGCTGATAATAGTCTCTTATGATCCTTTGTATTTCTGTGTTGTCTGTTGTGATTTTTCCATTTTCATTTATAATTTTATTGATTTGATTTTTCTCCCTTTGTTTCTTGATGAGTCTGGCTAATGGCTTGTCTATTTTACTTATCTTCTTGAAGAAGCAGCTTTTAGCTTTGTTTATTTTTGCTATGGTCTCTTTTCTTTCTTTTGCATTTATTTCTGCCCTAATTTTTGTGATTTCTTTCCTTCTACTAACCCTGGGGTTCTTCATTTCTTCCTTTTCTAGTTTCTTTAGGTATAAAGTTTGGTTATTTATTTGATTTCTCTCCTGTTTCTTCAGGTAGGCATGTATTGCTATGAACCTTCCCCTTAGCACTACCTTTACTGAATCCCATAGGTTTTGGGTTGTTGTGTTTCTATTTTCATTCATTTCTATGCATATTTTGATTTCTTTTTTTATTTCTTCTCTGATTTGTTGGTTATTCAGAAGTGTGTTGTTTAGCCTCCAAATGTTTGTATTTTTAATAGTTTTTTTTTTCCCTCTAGTTGTCATCTAATCTTACCACATAGTGATCAAAAAAGGTGCTTGAGATGATTTCAATTTTTTTTGAATTTACCAAGGCTAGATTCATGGCCCAGGATATGATATATCCTGGATAAGGTTCCCTGTGCACTTGAGAAAAAGGTGAATTTCATTGTTTTGGGGTGAAATGTCCTATAGCTATCCATTAGATCTAACTGGTCCATTGTATCATTTAAACTTTGTGTTTTCTTGCTAATTTTGTTTGGTTAATCTATCCATAGGTGTGAGTGGCATATTAAAATCTTCTACTCATATTGTGTTACTGTCAATGTCCCCTTTCATACTTGTTAGCATTTGCCTCACATATTGTGTTGCTCCTATGTTAGGTGCATGTATATTTATAATTGTTATATCTTCTTCTTGGATTGATCCTTTGATCATTATGTAGTATCTGTCTTTGTCTAGTTTCATGGCCTTTATTTCAAAATCTATTTTATCTGATATGAGTATTGCTACTTCTGCTTTCTTTTGGTCTCCATTTGCCTGAAACATCCTTTTCCAGCCCTTCACTTTCAATCTGTATGTGCCCCTTGTTTTCAGGTGGGCTTCTTGTAGACAGCCTATATAGGGATAGCATATATAGGGATCTTGTTTTTTTATCCATTCAGCCAATCTTTGTCTTTTGGCTGGGGCATTCAACCCATTTACATTTAAGGTAATTATTGATAAGTATGATCTCATTGCCATTTACTTTGTTGTTTTGGGTTCGAGTTTATACACTTTTTCTGTGTTTCCTGTCTAGAGAAGATCCTTTAGCATTTGTTGAAGAGCTGGTTTGTGGTGCTGAATTCTGCCAGCTTTTGCTTGTCTGTAAAGCTTGTGATTTCTCCTTCATATTTGAATGAGATCCTTGCTGGGTACAGTAATCTGGGTTGTAGGTTTATCTCTTTCATTACTTTAAGTATGTCCTGCTATTCCCTTCTGGCTTGAAGAATTTCTATTGAAAGATCAGTTGTTATCCTTATGGGGAACCCCTTGTGTGTTATTTGTTGTTTTTCCCTTGCTGCTTTTAATATTTGTTCTTTGTGTTTGATCTTCATTAATTTGATTAATATGTGTCTTGGGATGTTTCGCCTTGGGTTTGTCATATTTGGGACTCTGCATTTCTTGGACTTGGGTGGCTATTTCCTTCCCCATTTTGGGGACGTTTTCAACTATTATCTCCTCAAGTATTTTTTCATGGCCTTTTTTCTTTTTTTTGTCTTCTTCCCTGGGACGCCTATGATTTGAATGTTGGGGCATTTAACATTGTCTCAGAAGTCTCTGAGGTTGTCCTCATTTCTTTTAATTATTTTTTCTTATTTCCTCTCGGCTTCATTTATTTTCACCATTCTATCTTCCACCTCACTTATCCTATCTTCTGCCTCAGTTATTCACTCTTGGTTTCCTCCAGAGTGCTTTAGATCTCATTTATTGCATTATTCATTATTGACTGACTCTTTTTTATTTCTTCGAGGTCCTTGTTAAACATTTCTTGCATCTTCTCAATCCTTGTCTATCTATCTATCTGTAACTATCTATCTGTAACTCAATTTTGTTTTCAAATTTTTGCATCATTTTTACTATAATTACTCTGAATTCTTTTTCAGTTAGATTCCCTATCTCCTACTCTTTTGTTTGGTTTGGTGGGCTTTTATCATGTTCCTTTACCTGCTGAATATTTCTCTGCCTTTTCCTCTTGTTTAGGTTGCTGTGTTTGGGGTGGCCTTTCTGTATGCTGGACGTTTGTGGTTCCTCTTTATTGTGGAGATTCTTCCTTGTGAGGGAGGATGGACAATTGGCTTGTCAAGGTTTCCTGGTTAGGGAAGCTTGTGTCAGAGTTCTGGTGGATGGAGCTGGATCTCTTCTCTCTGGAGTGCAATGAAGTGTACAGTAGTGAGTTTTGAGGTGTCTATGGGTTTGGTGTGACTTTTGGCCACCTGTATTTTTGTACTCAGAGTTATGTTCCTGCTTTGTTGGAGAATTAGCTTGGCATGTCGTGCTCTTAAACTTGTTGGCTTTTGGGTGGAGCTTGATTTCAGTATAGGTATGGAGGCTTTTGGATGAGCTTTTGTCAATTAATGTTCCCTGGAGTCAGGAGTTTTCCAGTGTTCTCAAGTTTTGGATTTAGGCCTCCTGCCTCTGGCTTTCAGTCTTATTCTTATAGTAGCCTCAAGATTTCTCCACCCATGCAGGGCCAATGATAAAACATCTAGGTTAATGGTGAAAAGCTTCTCCACATTGAGGGACACCTAGAGAGGTTCACAGAGTTCCAAGAAGAGAAGAGGGAGGAGGGAGACAGAGGTGACCAGGAAGAGAAGAGGGGGAATCAAATGGGGCGAGAAGCAGTCTAGCCAGTAATCAACTCCCTATTTGCTCTCCACAGTCTGGAACACTCAGAGAGGTTCATGGATTTCCATAGAGAAGAGAAGAGGGAGGAAGGAGATAGAAGTGACCAGGAGGAGAGTAGGGGGGGGTCAAAAGGAGAGAGACCAATCTAGCCTACGATCAGTTTCCTCAGTTTTCTCCACAGCCCAGAACACCCAAAGAAATTCATAGAGTTAGGTACAGAAGAGAAGGGGGAGGGAGGAGATAGAGGTGACCTGGGGGAGCAAAAGGATTATCAAAAAGGGAGAGAGCAATCAAGCCAGTAGTCACACTCCTAAGTAAAAATGGGTACTGAAGATTGGATTCTTAAAGATACAGAATTGATAACAAATACCAAAAAGCAAAGATTAAAAATCAAAGGTAGAGGTTAGACTCTCAAAAATACAATATTAAAAAAAACCAAAATCATAAAAGTTATATAAAAAATATGAAATTTGCTTTTAAAATATGGTCTTTTTTTTCAAGAAATAGTTTTAAAAATGAAAATTAAAGGAGTAATAAAGAACTTAAAATTTTAAAAAAGTTTAAATTAAAAAATGATAATTGTAATTATAATATCTAGGAATTTCTCTGGAGCTTTTGAGGGCAATGTGTGGTCAGTTCAGTTTCATATAGTTACTTGTTCCACCTTATACTTCTTCTTAAAGTATATAGGTCCCTTCCAATGTAGCCAGTGCTAACAGCAAGGTTTTAATCTATTGCACCTGTCAATTCCAAAGCCATTCCCTCTTCTTTGTTTATTTTGGCTTCCTCTGTTTGCAAGTGTCTTCAGTATCTAACTTCTGCCCTCACACAATGGGGTGAAGGTAGTCATTTATTTAGGCTCATTTGTTCAATTGTGCTGCGGGGAGGGATGAACACTACAAACTAAAATCACTGGCGTGTGTTGGGGGTGCTCACAGTGTCTTGGCCACACTGGGTTTGCCCCCGCTCACTGCGTGTGTGCTTTCTCAGTCTACACTGCTCAGGCTCCAGGTTGCTCTGCTGGGTAACTATCTAAGGTGGGCCCTAGGTTGCGTGCACTTCCCAGATCTGCGCCACTCAGGTTCAGGTTCCCGGGTACTCCACAAAGGCACAGACAAGGTTGGGCCTGCGTTTTGTGCCCTTCCCAGGTCTGAGCAGCTCAGACAATCAGGTGCTTGGTGGGCACACTCTCCCCAGGTACAGTGTGTCTTATCACCTCCCCCGTTCTAGCTGCTCGGTTTCTTGGGTGCGCAAGGGAGCTCTGTCTCAGGTGTGCCATGTGTCTTCTCTGGAGAGCTGATCTCTGGCTGTGATCCTCCCGGTAGATATCACCTGTCCAGGATCCCAGGAAGACTTGGTTAGCAACTGGAAGCCTGCTTGCAGTCTGGTAGGGGATGCCTTCTCTGGGGCCAAGTTTGCACCTTTATGGCTCTGGCTGTCTCCCGCCTGCCTCCCCCGCCTGCCTCCCTACCTCTGGTGGGGGATGGGCCATTCCACAGCCAGCTAACTCTCCTCTGATATTTGCTCAGTTCTTTGTTCTGTGAGCGGCCCTGGCAGTGCTTTAGGTTACAGCTTCTCATAGTAAAGTTATCTCTCTCTCTCTCCTCTTTTTCTTTTTTCTTTTTTTTCCTCTCTTTTTATCCCACAGTTTGGGTTGCTATCTCACATTAGCTCCCTCAGACTGTCCTCAGGGCATTCAGGCCTGGTCCTTACCCTAAGCAATGTAGCCCGAGCCTGTGCCGTCCTATTCAGCACCAGCTTGCTGGTGGCAGATGCGAGCATGTGGGCTACTTCTCCACTGGGAGTTGCCATTAAATGCGTAATCTGTGAGCTTTATTTATTTATTTTTTCCTCCTGGTCATGTTGCCCTCTAAGATTCCAAAACTACCCACAGACCAGCTGATGAGAGGGTTTCCTGGTGTTTGGAAACTGTTCCTCTTTCAAGACACCCTCCCCAGGATGGGTATCCATCTGTAATTCTTTTGTCTCTCTTTTTATCTTTTATATTTTGTCCTACCTCCTTTCAGAGACAATGGGCTGCCTTTCTGGGTGCCTGGTGTCCTCCTCCAGCATTCAGACGTTGTTCTGTGGTATTTGCTCAGCGTTCAAATGATGTTTGGATGAATTTGTGGGGGAGAAAGTGGTCACCCCATCCTATTCCTCTGCCATCTTAGGACCAACCCCTAAACGTATATGTTTTAATAAGAAATTGGCAAAACTATTTATACGTGCTTTGTTTCATTTGACACTCTCTGAAGTAACAGTTTAGTTCCTAGGTTTGTTGCAAGGATTTCAGGAGGTAATCCTTGCTTAGTGCAGTTTTTTAAAATTAAATTAACACTCTGAAGCTGTTTATCTTTAATTGTTACTATTATCATTATAGTTATTACTGTGTATGTGTACATTCAGTCACTCAGTCATGTTCAACTCTGTGGCCCGATGGATTGTAGCCCGCCAGGCTCCTCTGCCCATGGAATTTTCTAGGCAAGAATACTGGAGTGGGTTGTCATTTCCTTCTCCAGAGGATCTTCCCAGCCCAAAGATCGAAACAGTGTCTCTTGAGATGGCAGGTGGATTCTTTAACACTTGTGTTGCCTAGGAAGCTCATTGTTGTTATTAATAATGCCCGTTCAGTTCAGTTCAGTCACTCAGTCATGTCCGACTCTTTGCGACCCCATGAATCCTACCACACCAGGCCTCTCTGTATATCACCAACTCCCGGAGTTCACTCAGACTCATGTCCATCGAGTCAGTGATGCCATCCAGCCATCTCAGCCTCTGTTGTCCCCTTCTCCTCCTGCTCCTAATCCCTCCCAGCATCAGTCTTTTCCAATGAGTTAACTCTTCACATGAGGTGGCCAAAGTACTGGAGTTTCAGCTTTAGCATCATTCCTTCCAAAGAGATCCCAGGGCTGATCTCCTTCAAAATGGACTGGTTGGATCTCCTTGCAGTCCAAGGGACTCTCAAGAGTCTTCTCCAACACCACAGTTCAAAAGCATCAATTCTTCAGGGCTCAGCCTTCTTCACAGTCCAACTCTCATATCCATACATGACCACAGGAAAAACCATAGCCTTGACTAGACGGACCTTAGTCGGCAAAGTAATGTCTCTGCTTTTGAAAATGCTATCTAGGTTGGCCATAACTTTTCCTCCATGGAGTAAGCGTCTTCTAATTTTATGGCTGCAGTCACCATCAGCAGTGATTTTGGAGCCCAAAAAAATAAAGTCTGACACTGTTTCCACTGTTTCCCCATCTGTTTCCCATGAAGTGATGGGACCAGATGCCATGATCTTCGTTTTCTGAACGTTGAGCTTTAGGCCAACTTTTTCACTCTCCACTTTCACTTTCATCAAGAGGCTTTTTAGTTCCTCTTCACTTTCTGCCATAAGGGTGGTGTCATCTGCATATCTGAGGTTATTGATATTTCTCCCAGCAATCTTGATTCCAGCTTTTTTTTTTTTTTCCAGTCCAGCGTTTCTCATGATGTACTCTGCATATGCATAGAAGTTAAATAAGCAGGGTGACAATATACAGCCTTGAGGTACTCCTTTTCCTATTTGAAACCAGTCTGTTGTNGGTGTCATCTGCATATCTGAGGTTATTGATATTTCTCCCAGCAATCTTGATTCCAGCTTTTTTTTTTTTTTCCAGTCCAGCGTTTCTCATGATGTACTCTGCATATGCATAGAAGTTAAATAAGCAGGGTGACAATATACAGCCTTGAGGTACTCCTTTTCCTATTTGAAACCAGTCTGTTGTTCCATGCCCACTTCTAATATCATGAGAAATGCTGGGCTGGATGAAGCACAAGCTGGAATCGAGATTTTGGGAAGAAATATCAATAACCTCAGATATGCAGATGACACCAACCTTATGGCAGAAAGTGAAGAACTAAAGAGCCTCTTGATGAAAGTGAAAGAAGGGAGTGAAAAAGTTGGCCTAAAGCTCAACATTAAGAAAACTAAGATCGTGGCATTTGGTCCCATCACTTCATGGCAAATAGATGGGGAAACAGTGGAGACAGTGGCTGATTTCACTTTGGGGGTCTCCTAAATCACTGCAGATGGAGACTGCAGCCATGAAATTAAAAGATGTTTACTTCTTGGAAGGAAATTTATGACCAACCTAGACAGCATATTAAAATGCAAAGACATTACTTTGCCAACAAAGGTCCGTCTAGTCAAGGCTATGGTTTTTCCAGTAGTCATGTATGGATGTGAGAGTTGGACTGTGAAGAGAGCTGAGCACCTAAGAATTGATGCTTTTGAACTATGGTGTTGGAGAAGACTCTTGAGAGTCCCTTGGACTGCAAGGAGATCCAACCAGTCTATCCTATAGGAGACCAGTCCTGGGTGTTCTTTGGAAGGAATGATGCTAAAGCTGAAACTCCAGTACTTTGGCCACCTCATGCAAAAAGTTGACTCATTGGAAAAGACCCTGATGCTGGGAAAGATTCAGGGCAGAACAAAGGGGTGACAGAGGATGAGATGTTTAGATGGCATCACCAACTCAATGAACATGAGTTTGAGTAAACTCTGGGAGTTGGTGATAGACAGGGAGGCCTGACATGCTGCAGTCCATGTGGTCACAAAAAGTCAGATATGACTGAGCGACTGAACTGAACTCATATTTTTTTTTAATTGGATGATGATTGCTTTACAATGTTGGGTTAGTTTCTGTTGTACAACAACATGAATCAGCTATATGTATACATATCCCCTCCTTCATGAGCCTCCCTCCTAGCCCCCCATATCTTTTTCATAGAGAAAATTGATGTTTGATGACACTGAATGACTTGTTTAAGACTACACAGCATTGGCTTTTCTTTCTTAAATTTTTATTTTGTTAATTTTATCTCACGGTAAATGATGCCAGCTGTTCAAAGTGCTACAGTACAAAGACATAAGAAGAAAGATGGCATGATTCAGTCCACCTTAGATCCCTTTGTTTTCCCTGTCTTGTGGAGACTATACTTCCTCACTACATACTCAGTTACTTATGGATTAACTGGATCCATTTATTAAGGTGTTTTTGGTTACTGATATTTGACGAGTGAGGAGCGAGAAGAATCTTCTTCATGAATTTTTCAGCATCTTATGTTTCTTTCTGGGATGAGGGGAAAGCTGAACTGATATTCCACATCAACTTAAATGTGTTAATATTGCAATTACTAACCCAGGTTGTTAGCACTGAGGTACATATGGTGACTTAGAGTAAATGCTGATTATGTCCAATAAGGTTTATTTCTTTGGCTGTACCAGATCTGTTGCAGTGCAGTGTCTTTAGTTGTGGCATGCAAACTCTTAGTTGTAGCATGTGGGATCTAGTCCCTTGTCCAGGATGGATTGGGAGCTCAGAGTCTTAGCCACTGGACCACCACGGAAGTCCCCCAACACTATTTAAAATTCATAATTTTTTCTCTTGTTCCCTCATATGTTCTTTTTTTAAAAAATTATATATTTATTTTAATTAGAGGCTAATTACTTTACAATATTGGGTGGTTTTTGCCATACATTAACATGAATCAGCCTCTTCTATTCTTAAATTATTATCACATAATTTTAATGATGTACTTTTATGTTTGAAATTAGTATGGGATATATCTCTCCCTAATCTTTTTCTTTCAAGTTATGCACTTTTAGTTTTTTTAAGTGAATTTTTATTAGAATGTAGTTCCTTTACAATGTTGTGTTATTTTCTACTGTATGGCAAAGTGAATCAGTTATCGCATACATATATCCCCTCTTTTTAAAATTTCCTTCCCATTTAGGTCACCACAGAGTGTTGAGCAGAGCTCCCTGTGCTATACTGTAGGTGTCCCTAATCTTATTTTAAAGTTTCTCTTACACATCCCAGTTTGGTTCAGTTGCTCAGTCATGTCCAACTCTTTGTGACCCCATGGACTGAGGCACACCAGGCTTCCCTGTCCATCACCAACTCCCAGAGCTTGCTCAAACTCATGTCCATCGAGTTGGTGATGCCATTCAACCATCTCATCCCCTATCATCCCCTTCTCCCCCTGTCTTCAATATTTCCCAGCATCTCGGTCTTTTCCAGTGAGTCAGTTCTTTGCATCAGGTAGCCAAAGTACTGAAGCTTCAGTTTCAGCATCAGTTCTTCCAATGAATATTCAGGGCTGATTTCCTTTAGGATGGACTGATTGGATCTCCTTGCAGTCCAAGGGACTCTCAAGAGTCTTTTCCAACAACACAGTTCAAAAGCATCAATTCTTCAGTGCTCAACTTTCTTTGTGGTCCAACTCTCACATCCATACATGACTACTGGAAAAAACATAGCTTTGACTAGATGGGCCTTTGTTGGCAAAATAATGTTTCTGCTTTTTAATATGCTGTCTAGATTGGTCATAGCTTTTCTTCCAAGGGGCAAGCCAAAATATCTCATATATACAACATATCCAATGTAGAAAATTTTCTAAACTCTAGACTCAGTTCTTAAGGTACTTGGCCAAAAACGTACATGGGGTTCTTATGTTTTTTTTACTTAATAACCTTTATATTAAGAATGCATTTTAGAAAAAGATAACTTTATACTACATTGAATCTTTCCATATAAATCATGTTTGCACATATATTTTTTATTCAAGTCACCTGGAATAGGTCTCAGAAGAATTTTTAGTATTTTTAAAGCAGGTCCTAAACAATTTCGCAAAGAGTCAGACATGACTGAGTGACTGAACTGAACTGAACTGAACTGAACTGAAACAATTTCTAGTAAGGTAATTTCTATGTAATCCTCACCTAATTATTTTTAATGGGTTCTGAGTTAAAATACCTCTTTTGATATCTATTTTTTTAATTGACATGGATATCTCAATTTCCCATATACATACAAAATATTATACACAAAGGTAATTGATTCAAAATTATTTATAATGATTTGTGTTCAGAATTGCAAGCTGGCTCAAAGAATTCCCTTTTCAATCTCTCCTATGCAATCTAAGCCTCCTATTACCAAATGCCTCTTTAATTATAGCTCATATATACTTAAATTACCTGTTTTTATGCCTTTTTTTTTTCTGTTTGCCCGAATGAGTAAACTGTCCTTTCATTTCTCAATAGGCTTTAATTGGCTTTCTAGGTTTCACTATATTAGAAATAACCAGAATGATCAGTAAATGCTCTGAACAGCCACAATTAATGTTTCTTTACTACACCATAAGATTATAATACACTGAGTTTTGCATTGCAGTTTCATTTCTCACTTAACAATAATAAGTATCATGCCTCTAAGACAAGATGTTCTATGGAGTCAAGTTCTGACTTTTGAGACTCTTGCCAATGGGGAATGTACTTCATTACATTGGGTGATGTAGGACTTCAATTTTTTTTTTTAATAAAAAATATCAAGTTGCCTTAACACCTTTTCATCACATCTGTTGCAGGAATAACTGTCTATTCTAGAACTCATATATATTGTAATTGTAGCTTCAGAGTAGAGTTTAACCGTTCAGTTCAGTTTAGTTCAGTCACTCATTCATGTCCGACTCTTTGTGACCCCATAAATCACAGCACGCCAGGCCTCCCTGTTCATCACCATCTCCCGGAGTTCACTCAGACTCACGTCAATCGAGTCAGTGATGCCATCCAGCCATCTCATCCTCGGTCGTCCCCTTCTCCTCCTGCCCCCAATCCCTCCCAGCATCAGAGTCTTTTCCAATGAGTCAACTCTTCACATGAGGTGGCCAAAGTACTGGAGTTTCAGCTTTAGCATCATTCCTTCCAAAGAAATCCCAGGGCTGATCTCCTTCAGAATGGACTGGTTGGATCTCCTTGCAGTCCAAGGGACTCTCAAGAGTCT
>SJYT01065875.1:21757-33120 GCA_006410635.1 Cephalophus harveyi | reverse complement strand
GCCTCTCTTCTTTTCACAGCTATTTGTAAGGCCTCCCCAGACAGCCATTTTGCTTTTTTGCATTTCTTTTCCATGGGGATGGTCTTGATCCCTGTCTCCCATACAATGTCACGAACCTCATTCCATAGTTCATCAGGCACTCTATCTATCAGATCTAGGCCCTTAAATCTATTCCTCACTTCCACTGTATAATCATAAGGGATTTGATTTAGGTCATACCTGAATGGTCTAGTGGTTTTCCCTACTTTCTTCAATTTGAGTCTGAATTTGGTAATAAGGAGTTCATGATCTGAGCCACAGTTTAACCTTTAGTGTAGCATATATTCAGCATTTCTATTTTTAGAACTTTTCTTAAAGTTCTCCTTTAATGAGTAATTTACAAATGTAATCTATCATCACTTTCTCAAATTACAGTAAAAGGCTCATTAAGAATAAATTCCATTGCTCTAGAAACTTAAACAAATTATAAGAATTTAGCACCTGGTTGTATTTTGACCTTCCAATCCAAGATCAGATCATGTGTTTAAACATTTTGTTAAAGCTGGTCTTCTACTTTCTAACAACATACACAAAAATAAACTCAAAATGGATGAGAGATCTAAACATAAGACCAGAAACTATAAAACCACTAAAAAAAAAAAAAAAAAAGGCAAAACACTCTCCGACATAAATCACAGCAGGATCCTCTATGACCCACCTCCCAGAGTAATGGTATTAAAAGCCAAAATAAACAAACAGGACCTAATTAAACTTAAAAGCCTTTGCACAAGGAAGGAAACTATAAGCAAGGTGAAAAGACAGGCTTCAGAATGGGAGAAAATCATAGCAAAAAAAGCAACTAACAAGGAATTAATCTCAAAAATATACAAGCAGCTCCTGCAGGTCAATACCAGAAAAATAAATAACCCAATCCAAAAATGGGCAAAAGAACTAAACAGACATTTCTCCAAAGAAGACATATAGATGGTTAGCAAACACATGAAAAGATGCTCAACATCACTCATTATCAGAGAAATGCAAATCAAAACCACAATGAGGTACCATTTCATGCCAATCAAAATGGCTGCTATCAAAGAGTCTAAAAACAATAAATGCTGGAGAGGGTGCAGAGAAAAGGGAACCATCTTACACTGTTGGTGGGAATGCAAACTAGTACAGCCACTATGGAGAACAGTGTGGAGATTCCTTAGAAAACTGGAACTAGAAATGCCATACAACTCAGCAATCCCACTGCTGGGCATACACCCAGAGGAAATCAGAATTGAAAGAGACACGTGTACCCTAATGTTCATCGCAGCACTGTTTACAATAGATAGGACATGGAAGCAATCTAGATGTCCATTGGCAGATGAATGGAGAAGAAAGCCATGGTACATATACACAATGGAATATTACTCAGCCATTAAAAAGAACACATTTGCGTCAGTTCTAATGAGGCAGATGAAACTGGAGTAAGTAAGAGAGAAGTAAGTCAGGAAGAAAAACACCAATACAGTATATTAATGCATATATCTGGAATTTAGAAAAATGGTAATGATGACCCTATATGTGATTCAGCAAAAGAGACACAGATATAAAGAAAAGACTTTTGGACTCTGTGGGAGAAGGCAAGGGTGGGATGATTTGAGAGAATAGCATTGAAACATGTATATTTCCAAATGTGAAATAGATCACCAGTCCAAGTTTGATGTATGAAATGGGGCACTCAAAGCTGGTGCACTGCTACAATGCTGAGGATGGGGAGGGAGGGGGGAGTAGGGTTCAGGATGGGGGACACATGTATACCCATGGCTGATTTATGTCAATGTTTGGCAAAAAACTACTACAATATTCTAAAGTAATTAGCCTCCAATTAAAATAAACTAATTTTTTTTAAAGCTGGTGTTCTACATAAAAACTCTTAACAGTTCTTAGAAAGTTATTTCAAGGTATCGAATGTTTTTTCCTTTTGTTGACTATTCAGAATAGAGTTGCCACTTGGGTTGTTTTTGCTGCTGCTGCTATTTATTGTTTTGGTAATCTCCCCCATCATTATCTCCATTTCCAGAATTTCCCTGGCTATACTTGCTCGTAGTACTTTTTCTTTTAAAAACATTTTTTTTTTAATTTGTGAGTAATATATGTAAATTATGAGCAGCTGCTATGTCATTTGATTTTAAAATTAATTATCATAAAAGTCAGCTATTATTTGATAGGTATCTTTTCTGTCTGTTCTCCTTATTAAGTACCTTACAACTAATCATCTTCTAAGGTAATTTTCTCAAATTATCTAGGTTAGTAAAAGCAGTGATACATTTCATGCATTGTACAACTAAATCCAGGATCCTTGAAATGTTATCATTATCATCACTGTCTGAGTGCTACAGATGCTTTCAGGCCACATGAGACTCGCTGTCTGTTCTTTTGGCTTTCCACTCAGTTCCCTATGCCCTTTTTCTCTTTGACCTCAGCTCTGGAATTGGAATTTGAGCCCCGAAGTTTACTGTTTAAAGGGATTTTGCTGTCAGCTCCTTCAGGTATATTTGTGCAGCCTTTTGAAACCTCAATTCTTAAGAGACCTTTTAGCATCAAGAATAGCAATTTAAGAACAGTGATTAAAGTAAACTCATTAGAAGCATTAGTCAAACTCATTTCCTGCTAGGTAAGAATGTAGATTTTAAATAGGAAAGCAAGCCATTATCTCAAAGTGTGTTCTGTTGGAGAAGGAATTGATGTTGTATTAATATAGCCATATATATTTCTATGTTGATTTTAAATTTTAAAAATGTCTCCTCACACAGCCTCATTCAAATGACCAATCAAGGAAACTATTATTTTTAAAGAAAGGGAAGTTCAGATATCACTTGCTATGCCATCTTTAAACAGCACACAGAACCTCTCCCAGCCTGTAATCTCTCATTCAAATAATACTCAGGCTTAAGAATAACAGTAATGATTATACTTTTTTATATTTATGAACTACTTGCCTCTTGCATAGACTTTTAAGTATTTCTAGGTGAATTATTCTCATGTAATCTTAAGAGACCAAAGACACTGACATTGATATTATTTCTGTTTTACTCATTTGGTCTATTGAATGAGGCAGGGTGTTTTGATTACATGAATGCAAACATTGTTCAGAGCTAAATCAGGTAATATATTGTAATTATATTTCCTTTTTATAGGACTTGTACTTCTTTTCTCCCTCAAAGTTATTTTGTTATAATTTTCTAGGTGTCTATCACTAGTTTATTCTTGTGCTTTCAGCAAAGATACAATCTCTCAACACTTTGAGACACATCAAGGGATCTCTCATTTTCAAATTTTCATGGAGATATCCTCTCTGGAGATCTCTGTAACTCTACTCTAACCTTCTATGCTATTTTCTAGACCTGTTGCTCATGGGAAGATAGGAGATTGAGCTGCTCTGGTTTTCTAACTGCTTTATGTATAGACAGGCATTCAGCCAATATTCCTACTTTTAGCCCTACCTTCACTGTCATTGTCACAAGTATCTGATGTTTCCAGGTCCTGGGGAGGTTTTAGAGTTGGAGCCTTGCAAATCAATCTGTTTCTGGACATCCTTACTATTTTTCAGTTGGGATTTTCTGCACTAAGTCATTTCCCATTCACCTATTGCATAATTATCAGCTGTGATATAAAACTATATAAATCCAGTATAAAGTTGACTTCACTTCAACTCTTTTAGACCTGAAAGATTCACTTTTTTCCCTAGAATCTGATCCTTCAGGTCAAGTATTGATGGAGACTTTGCTGCCAGCTCCTGTTTAGTTATGCATGTAGTCACATAAAGTTCAAACACACCAAAGACTTTTTCATATAAAGAACAAAAACTTACTGAAATAAAGTTAATCTTCAGTTCAGTTCAGTCACTTAGTCGTGTCCGACTCTTTGCAACCCCATGAACTGCAACACGCCAGGCCTCCCTGTCAATCACCAACTCCTGGAGTTCACTCAAACTCAAGTCCATCGAGTTGGTGATGCCATCCAGCCATTTCACCCTCTGTCGTCCCCTTTTCCTCTTGCTGCCAATCCCTCCCAGCATCAGAGTCTTTTCCAATGAGTCAATTCTTCGCATGAGGTGGCCAAAGTACTGGAGTTTCAGCTTTAGCATCATTCCTTCCAAAGAACAGCCAGGACTGATCTCCTTTAGAATGGAATGGTTGGATCTCCTTGCAGTCCAAGGGACTCAAGAGTCTTCTCCAACACCACAGTTAATCTTAGCTCATTAAAATTGTTAATGTACTCATAATCTAGTATATATGTTCTAAGTTTGTAAAGCAGTATATTATCTAAAAATGAGGTTTTTAAAGAGCTGGGATAGAAAGCTACTACCATATGATCCCCTATGTTTGTATAGCACTTTTCAGTTTGCAAAAGTGTTTTGACATACATTGTTTAATTCACTACAGTACTCATTAAAAATCTGTTGTGTAGAATTAATGTCATGTGTGTCAGGCATTTATTGTGAGAATTAAGTAAGTTAATCTCCATCAAAGAAGTTAACACACTAACATTTAAATAAGAATTCATTAAATGCTAGTAATTTCTATGATTTTAACTAAAAAGCAATAGTGTTAATTTTACCTCAGGTGCAAAGAATTAAATTGGTCATAATTCTTCGTGTGTTACATGATCTCAATATAAGTTCATGCTTGTCCCACTTTTATTTAGATACTTATCTCTAATAATGCAAGAAACACTCATAAGCCTGTCACTAAAAATAAAAACTAGGACATTGATAATAACAACCATGTAACTATACAGATGGTAGCCAGCCCTACCAACTCATACTCTGAACTTCCCTCCCCTAGAGGTAACCATCACCGTGATTCCCATTCAGCATTCTCTTTCTTCCTTTCCTCTTGCTGTATGTAATCTCCTTTGGGGCTTTATTTTTTTCACTTTGCTATAAAGTTTTATTCTTATTTTTGTGCACTGCTGTGGTATATCATGTCTGACTACTATAGATCTTCCACTTTGTGTATTTGCTACAGTTTTTTTTTTCACCTATGCTCCTGTTCATGGCCATTTGTTCTGTTTTCAGATTTTCGCTACTGGGACAAGTACCACTCTGAAAAGTCTTATATTTGTTGCCTGTTGTAATGGATAAGAGTTTCTCCTGAGACTTTCCTAGGAGTGAAATCAATAGGTCTTAGGTTATGCAGAGGTTCCACTTTAGGAAGTAATGCTAAACCATTTTCCAAATGAATTCTACTAAGTCACACTCCCACCAACGGTGTATGAGCTGCTATGAATTGCCATCCTGGCCAACACTTGGTGTCAGCAGTTCTTTAAATTATTGTCAATAAAATGAAGATAGGTGGTCTTGATTTGCATTTCTCTGATTACTGATGATGTGGGATATTTATTCATAATGTTCCTGTTGATAATAGTAAGAATGAATATTTCATCATTAAAATATGTTTGCCATAGGTTTTTGGCAAATATACTATTGATCAAATTTTCTTCTATTCCTAGGGCTTCCCTGGTGGCTCAGCTGTAAAGACTCTTCCTGCAATGCAGAAGATGCAGGTTCGATCCCTGGGTCAGAAAGATCCCCTGGAGGAGGACATGGCAACCCACTCCAGTATTCATGCCTGGAGAATCCCATGGACAGAGGAGCCTGGCAGGCTACAGTCCATTGGGGTCGTGAAGTTGGACACAACTGAAGTGACTGAGGATGCACACTCATGCAATTCTATTCCTAGTCTAAGGGTATTATTAGATGTCCCTGTTGTGGGTTAGATTCTAATTTCCTCCCTTGGCAGGGCTCACAACCCTGCTGCTATTGTTCTGCTCACTAGTGTAAAGACCTGTTATTTTACTGAGCCTGTCATGGGCCCTCCTACTTGCTACCACTTCATATTCATTTACACTTCCCGTTAAATCTTCACAGACCTGAACCTTTACTCTACTATGAGCTCAGTGCTGCATTCAGAAAAGAGTTTGTCATATTTTATCTCATATGTCTAAGTTTTCAAGAAAAGAGTCTATCTTTAGGTCATCTACATCATTGATTATCAAACGTAACTGTTAATAGGAATCACTGAGGTCTTGTAAAAATCCATATTCTGATTAAGTGTATCTGGGATGGAGCCCAGGACTGTAGATTTCTAACAAGTTCTCAGGGGATGCCTGTGCTTTCAATTTCTGAACCATACTTTGAGTAGCAAGCTCCTACCTCAACCAGTGCTGGAAACAGAATTCCAGAATCAGTTTTCACGTTTGGTCCCCAAAGAAAAGCTTCTGTAGAAATTTTTTGGCTTACTCTTTCAGGGCTACCCTAAATTTGCTAAACAAATTCTGTTGCAGAAAACATTGCAGTTTACAAATTGGAGCTTAATCTTAGCTAACAAGAGGATTTACTTAAAGTTCTTACATCCTGACATATTGGCCAGTGGTTTTCAAATAGGAATTTAACATATTATAAATAAATGTGTATCACTGGACATTAGATTGAATTTTTGCCATTCAAAGGGCCTATATTGATCTGATAGCTCAATTTGCCAAAATATTTTGGTATATGTTGGCTCATTTGATCCGCACAACAAATCTAGGAAGCAGATGTAATGACATCATCTCTCTGCCAAAGATTTTTTTGTGAGGGTTAAGTGGGATGATGCTCATAAAAACATTCAGTCACTGCTTGACATGTAAGTAATCACTCAGAAAAGGTTATATTTTGTTTCTGTCATTCCTATTACTTACACTATATGTATGCACATATTTTTTTTTCAGGTCATAAAACCTGAACCTTGATAGAGGTTGTTAAATGATATGTGATGTGATATGTATGATCTTAATTACAGCCCAATAGTGACCAAGGTTGTCTTTTCTTTTTTAAATGTTTTCCTCTATAATTTTTCCTCGCTAAAGTGATGTTTCCTCATCCTAATTAGTAAAGCAGTGAGAAAAATAAATGAATGATAATAATCTCCCATCATAAGACTTCATTCCTGATCCCTTGACAGGATTCCCGAAAACATTTATATAAACATCTGTGCATTTTCTTTCAATGCAAGCAAATACTTATTGACACATACATTTATACCAGAGGCATTTCCTGGATTGTTGCCTTGAAAATCAAATGGGATTTACTAAAATAAATTGTTTGTTTTTCAACTTTCTATTGTCAGAGAATAATAACGTCATGGGCATTTTACAGGACAATATATTCCCTTTGTTTTATGTTTTAATATTTCTTTTTAATTCCCATGGAAGGCATTTGGTTTTATGTTGTGAAGCAGTAATTCTATCTTTTACAAATGTGCAAATCTCTAAACTTGCCAAGTTGCAATTTTGTTTCAGTGAAATTTCTGTCAATTTTGAAGGCAATACCAGGTTTACAAAGTAATATATTGTTACAGTGCCATGTAGAATCAGACATGATAAATGCTCCTTATTTCTTTTCTATGATACTATATTTCTTTAATAAACCCTTTTATTTTGAAAATAAGGGTAACTTTTTTTTCAAGCTATCAAACAAAAATGGTCACATACGATATGACAGAATTTTTTTCAAAGTAATCCAGTGGGTAGTGGGATCACAGGGTAGTAGATAGGGGTATTAAGGAAATGTTTAGCCATAAGTTGATAATCATTACAGATGAGTGATGGGTAAACTGTTATCCCTGTTTTCATTTATGTATGAAATTATCTGCATTAACAAATTTAAATATATACATTTTTGATGAGCAAAAATGTAAATTGAGAAAAATATAATATCCAGTCTTCTGGATGGAGTGAAGAGTATACATGCCAATATTCATGCTTTCTCTGATACAGTTTAGAAAAGGTTTGTAAAATGTTTCACCTGCTACTAGAATAACTCAACCATTTTATTGCTACATGTTTTATGCTTATCCTTGCTGTCCTCAGTGGATAATTTTCCAACTGATTATTACTGGTATAGCAGGGAGCTATTGATTTTTGCCTATTTCTGTTCTATCTACCCATGTTACTTTATGTTAATACTTATCAAGTACTTTGGTGTATATAATCCTATTAATTGTGTATTTGATGCAACATTAAAACCAAGGTTAAATACTTTATCATCCTAATTAGTGTCATGTACTGCCAAATAGAAAAAAAATGGAATAATTGGGGGGGGGTTGGTATAAGTCTTTACCTGGCTCCTACCTGGCCGACCTATCTTTTAGACATGGGATGACCACCTGTAGAATGGGACCTGGGCTTTGTGTTGAAAATATAATGAGCCAAGCTCAACCAGGGATACAATAACAGCCATACAAAACTCAAATTTAGTACTGACTTTTAGATATGAAAATACTGATTTGTGATTGAAGATGAGAAAGGTAGGCAAATGTAGCTATTGAACAAATTTTTCATTGGATCAAAATCCTGAATATCAGCTTGTACATTTTAATTCAGTTCAATTCAGTTCAATCATTCAGTTATGTCCAACTCTTTGTGACACCATGGACTGCAGCATGCCAGGCCTCCCTGTCCATCACCAGTTCCTGAAGTTTATTCAAACTCATGTCCATTGAGTCAGTAATGCCATCCAACCATCTCATCCTCTGCCGTCCCCTTCTCCTGCTGCCTTCAATCTTTCCCAGTATCAGGGTATTTTCAAATGAGTCAGTTCTTCACATCAGGTGGCCAAAGGATTGGAGTTTCAGCTTCAGCATCAGTCCTTCCAATGAATATTCAGGACTGATTTCCTTTAGGATGGACTGGTTAGATCTCCTTGTAGTCCAAGGGACTCTTAAGAGTCTTCAACACCACAGTTCAAAAGCATCAGTTCTTCAGTTCTCAGCTTTCTTTATAGTCCAACTGTCACATCCATACATGACTACTGGAAAACCAATGCTTTGACTAGATGGACCTTTGTTGGCAAAGTAATGTCTCTGCTTTTTAATATGCTGTCTTAAGTGAAGTGAAAGTCACTCAGTGGTGTCTGACTCTTTGCGACCCCATGGATTATACAGTCCATGGAATACTCAAGGCCAGGATACTGGAGTGGGTAACGTTTCCCTTCTCCAGGGGATCATCCCAACCCAGGGATTGAACCCAGGTCTTCCTCACTACATGTAGCTTCTTTACCAACTGAGCTATCAGGGAAAAATCCTGTCTAGGCTGGTCATAATTTTTCTTCCAATGAGCAAGTGATTTTTAATTTCATGGCTGCAGTTACCATCTGCAGTGATTTTGGAGCCAAAGAGACTAAAGTCTGCCATGGTTTCCACTGTTTCCCCACCTATTTGCCATGAATGATGGGACCAGTTGTCATGATCTTAGTTTTCTGAATGTTGAGTTTTAAGCCAACTTTTTCGTTCTCCACTTTCACTTTCATCAAGAGGCTCTTTAGTTCTTTGCTTTCCGCCATAGGGCGGTGTCATCTGCATATCTGAGGTTAGTGATATTTCTCCTGGAAATTTTTTTTTTTTTGGTAAATTAATTTATTAATTTTAATTGGAGGCTAATTACTTAACAATATTGTAGTGGTTTTTGCCAAACATTGACATGAATCAGCCATTGGCATACAAGTGTTCCCCATCCTGAACCCCTCTCCCACCTCCCTTCCCATCCCATCCCTCAGGGTCATCCCAGTGCAACAGCCCCAAGTGCCCGGTCTCATGTATTGGACCTGGACTGGAGATCTATTTCACATATGGTAATATACATGTTTCAATGCTATTCTCTCAAATCATCCCACCATTGCCTTCTCCCACAGAGTCCAAAAAGTCTGTTCATTACATCTGTGTCTCTTTTGCTGTTTCACATATAGGTTTCATTACCATCTTTCTAAATTCCAGATATATGCGTTAATATACTGTATCGGTGTTTTCATTCTGACTTAATTCACACTGTATAATAGGCTCGTTTTATCCACCTCACTAGAACTGATTCAAATGTATTCTTTTTAATAGCTGAGTAATATTCCATTGTGTATATATACCATGGCTTTCTTCACCATTCATCTGCCAATGGACATCTAGGTTGCTCCCATGTCCTAGCTATTGTAAACAGTACTGTGAGGAACATCGGGGTGTACGTGTCTCTTTCAATTCTCATTTCCAGGGTGTGTATGCCCAATTGTGGAGTTGCTAGGTCATAAGGCAGTTCTAGTTCCAGTTTTTTAAGAAATCTCTGCACTGTTGTCCATAGTAGCTGTACTAGTTCGCATTCCCACCAACAGTGTAAAAGGTTTCCTTTTTCTCCGCACCCTCTCCAACATTATTGTTTGTAGACTTTGATAGCAGCCATTCTGACTGGCATGAGATGGTACCTCACTGTTGTTTTCTTTGCATTTTTCTGATAATGAGTGATGTTGAGCAGCTTTTCATATGTTTGTTAGCCATCTGTATGTCTTCTTTGGAGAAATGTCTGTTTAGTTCTTTTGCCCATTTTTTGAATAGGTCATTAATTTTTCTGGTATTGAGCTGCATGAGTTGTTTGTATATCTTTGAGATTAATTGTCAGTTGCTTTTTTTGCTATTATTTTTTCCCATTCTGAAGGCTGTATTTTCACCTTGCTTATAGTCTCCTTTTTTATGCAAAAGCTTTTAAGTTTAATTAGGTCCCATTTGTTTATCTTTGCTTTTATTTCCATTACTCTGGGAGGTGGGTCATAGAGGATCCTGCTGTGATTTATGTTGGAGAGTGTTTTGCCTATTTTTTTTTTTTTTTTTTAGCGGTTTTATAGTTTCTGGTCTTACATTTAGATCTTTAGTCCATTTTGAGTTTATGTTTGTGAATGGCAACCCACTCCAGTACTCTTGCCTGGAAAATCCCATAGGCGGAGAAGCCTGGTGGGCTGCAGTCCATGGGGTTGCACAGAGTCGGACATGACTGAGTGACTTCACTTTCACTTTTCACTTTCATGCATTGGAAAAGGAAATGGCAACCCACTCCAGTGTTCTTGCCTGGAGAATCCCAGGGATGGGGGAGCCTGGTGGGCTGCCGTCTATGGGGTTGCACAGAGTTGGACATGACTGAAGCGACTTAGCAGCAGTAGCAGCAGCATGGTTTTACAAAGCATTCTAGTTTCATTCTTTTACAAGTATTTGACCAGTTTTCCGAGCACCACTTGTTAGAGAGATTGTCTTTTCTCCATTGTATATTCTTGCCTCCTTGGTCAAAGATAAGGTGTCCATAGGTGTGTGGATTTTTCTCTGAGCTTTCTGTTTTGTTCCATTGATCTATATTTCTTTCTTCATACCAGTACCATACTATCTTGATGACTGTAGGTTTATAGTATACTCTGAAGTCAGGTGCAATGCCAAAGAATGCTCCAGCTACCGCACAATTGCACTCATCTCACATGCTACTAAAGTAATGCTCAAAATCCTCCAAGCCAGGCTTCAACAATATGTGAACTGTGGTGCAATGCCAAA